>APFE031230774.1:106370-135161 GCA_000404065.3 Pinus taeda
CTATGTACCTTTGGTATCAAGGCATAACATGTGGAACCAAAGACCCTGAGATGCTTTACTGAAGGAATGTGCCCATACCACATTTCATAAAGAGTCTTGTTGCTAATAGCATTAGATGGACATCTATTCTTTACATATACAACACATGGAACTGCATCAACCCAAAACATCATTTTTACATTTTTGAAAAACATCATGGAGCGCACCATATTTAAGATTTTCCTATTCATTCTTTTAGCTACTCTGTTATGTTGGGGATTGTAAGGCACAATTGTTTGATGTTTGATCCCATGTTGGCGAAGATAGTTTTCGAATTCATTTGAAGTGTATTCTTTTCCATTATCAGTGCAAATAGAGCCAATATGAGATTGTGCATCATTTTCAATCCATGTATGTAAGTTCTTGAATGCTTGAAAAACATCAGATTTGTTCTTCAATAAATAAACCCAACACATTCTGGTGTAGTCATCAATAAATGTCATCATATATTTATTTCCATTTGCAAAAGGAACAGGCGTTGGACCACATAAATCTGAATGAATGAGTTCAAGTTTTCTATGTGCTCTGGAATGTGAATCGTGAAAACACTGTTTGCTATGCTTTCCTAGAATTCAAGCATCACATTGCTTAAGTTTCCTAGGAATTGTAGGCAAATTAGTAACACCATTTTTCTTCAACAAACGGAGGTTGTCATAGTTCAAGTGTCCAAATCTAGCATGCCATAATAAACTTGATGGAAATGTACCTTCTTCATAATGAGAATTGTATGAGAAATTTTGTGCACGAGCAGAGGTACCTTGCAGCTTAAGAAGCTTTTCTTCTTCTATCTCTGTCATGACAAGTGAGTGGTCTAATGCTTTTCTCACCTCAAGCTTGCCATCAAACATATGAATGGAGTGTCCTTCCTAGTGGATGTGGACTAAGGACAACAAGTTTCTCCTCAGCTATGGGAGATATAAAACATGATGTAGAAGAAAGTCTGGAAGACCAGGCAATTTAAGCCTCATTGTACCAAGCCTTGATGGCTTGAGTTTTGATTTGTCTGCAAAGTATACTGCTCCATCAACATTGTCAGTAAATTCTTCAAAAAATCTCTTCTAAAAGTCATATGGCAAGTTGCTCCTAAATCAAGCAACCGATTATTTTTCCAAGAAGTGAGTGAAGCATTAAATAAGTCTTCATTTACTCCAATATTACGGTGTGCCACAACATAGTGAGTGGATTCAGGTGCTATACCTTTCTCTTTGTCATTAGTTTTACCTTTGGGTTGGTTTCTTTCAGGCTCAATTTTGTCGCAAGGCAACTTGCATGTGGACGCATCATGTGATCCATGTCTTTTGCAACGTATGCAAATCTGACTTTTTTCCTTGAGAGTGTCTGCGCTCCTTGCCTCTGAAATTTCTTCCTCTTCCTCTTCGACCACCTCTTCCTCTTGAAGAATTTTGATCAAGATTCTTCTCTCTATGTGCAAGGCACACAACCTCTTGAGAAGACTGAGGAGTTGTCTTCTTCCCAAAAACTTTCTCTCTTTTAGCGAATTTTTTCACAAGGAAGTCAAAGGTAATATCTTTGAGGCTCCTATTTGCTTGCAATGACTCAAGATAATTTGAATAAGTGGGATAAAGTGCCTTGAGAAAAGCTATCAGAGGAATGTCCAGTTCAACATTAGTGACTTTGATATCATGCATAATAGATTTTACTTATGATGCAAGAGCAAGAGGATCATTATTTTGTAATTCAAGGGTAAACAATTTAATCATGAGTTGAAAAAATTCAAGTGCAGAGTGTGAGTCATAGAGTTCCTTCAGTTTTTGTAAGGCTTCGAAATTTGAAAATGATGAAATATGGCGACTCACCTCTTCATTTACTGATGCTGCAATTGATGCATAAGCCTTGCTGTTCTTATTTTCCCAAATGGCGAATTCCTTTTCTGAGGTAGGCTGTTCTGGCTCTTTGTCTCCGTTTCTAGCACACACTCCTATCCACAACTCATTAAAAATGAGAGTGTGTTGGATTTTCTGAGACCACTCAGGATAGTTTTCCTTCCCATTGAGAACCACTCCCACAACAAATATCAATGAGTGCATTTTAATGCTGGAACTGAACGAGGTTTCAATCCCGTTGTATCAAACCTTATCGCATTTGAAATTTAAATTAACTCACATGCATCTTCCGATGCGATATGCGTCCGATTACCCATTAAACGGATGGTTCGATCACTCTGAACCTTAAACTCTTTTTAATGATTTTTTCGGGTCCGCGAGCCGAGGTAACTTGCTTGCAAGTTCCCGCGCGATCACTGTTGATCTTCTTAAATCTGGTTCTATACGTGGATTTTCCCCTTCAGGGTCCCGCTTATCTCGCCAATCACTATCGGTCCCTTGTTGACTTCTCCTTCTATCAAGCGCTTCAATCCGCGCCGTTGATCTCACTTCTCCAGATCTAGCGGTATCGCATCGTCTGCTCACCAACTAACCTGGACGATCTCCACCATCGATGTGACTCGTCCAATCGAACGATTGTTGCGCAGTCTCACGTGAAATCTTGCACGACTAATAGCAGGTCGAGAGCATGCGAGAAAAGTGGTTTTCCCGTGCTACGTGTCGACTGCTAAGGTTAATCACGTGAATTTTAGGAATATCGTTTACAGCTTTTAGGGCACACGAGCTACCACTTCCCACTTATCAATACCACCCACGTGCTTAATTCATACTTTTAATAAAGGCGCTTAAGGAAAGGTTTAGCGCTAAAACTCAGTATTAATGCTCAACACTAATTAACTATGATTTATAGATAAAATGTATGAACAGAGAAAAATACCTCGCACAACTAGCCGAACCTCTGTAGTAGTTGCGAGAGAGGGGAAAATCTCCAGAACAGTTATCAGTTCTGCAAAATAGGTAGAACATAGGCAGAAGGGAGCTACAAAGCAGAGAGAGAATCCAAAAATGGCGCTGGCTCTGATACCATTTTAGGCCAGGAGGTAACTCCTCAAAATGTAATCGTATTATTCATTCAGGTTGTTCATTATTATATACAAGAGGGAGTGACTGTTCAGTTCATCTCTCGATGACTCTCCATTTTGTCTATTATTTATTTACACTAATTATAGTTGTTCACCCAATCCCTATGATTAGGTGTCAACACACTCCAACACAAAGGATTGTGAGAAATTTAGTAAAGCCAACATTGGGAAACTGCTCATCACTCCCTTGAGGCACTCAAAAGCCTTCTACGGCCCCCTCAGATCACTTGAATGCCCCCTTCTTTGTCAAATCAGTAAGAGGTGCTGCCAGGTGTGAGAATCCCCTCACAAATCTCTTGTAATAAGTGCACATGCCTAGGAATCCCCTCAACTTCATCACATTCCTTGGTGTAGGCTGACCCAAAATGGCCTGAATCTTCTCCTGATGTACTCACACCCCATGCTCCCTAATAATATGGCCAAGGTATAACATCTCTGTTAGCCCAAACTCACATTTGGACATCTTGGCATACAACTAATGCTCCTCTAGAATGCATAGTACCTCCTCCACATGCTGCAAGTTCTCCTCCCATGTCCTGCTATAGATTAGGATGTTGTCAAAGAGAACCAAGACATATTTGCGCCGTTGCTTACAAAACATATGGTTCATGGAAGACTATAAGGTAGTTGGTGCATTGGTTAGCCCAAAGGGCATCACCAAAAACTCGAAGTGTCCATAGTGACACTTGAAGGTTGTCTTTTGCATATCTTGCTCCCTCACCTGAATCTGATAGTACCCCGAACACAGGTCTATCTTGGTGAAGAATTTGGCCCCTCTGAGCTCATCCATTTCATATATATGCAGAATTGTGTACCAATTTTTCAGGGTCCTCTTGTTCAGAGCTCTGTAATCAATACACATATAGATGGTCTTGTCCTTCTCCTGCAACAACACCACTGAGGGAGCAAAAGGACTAGAACTGGGCCTGATGTGCCCACTCCTGTATAGCTCGTTCAATCTCATCCTGGTAGGCCTTGTGATCTTTGTATGGCGTAGTGATAACTGCATGTATTCCCTCCTCAAGCTCAATTCTGTGGTCAAACCCAGGGTCTAGTGGGTGACTTGGGGAAATGTCTCCAAAAATTTTTGGGTATCTATCCATAATTTCCTGAATATCAGGATGGGGTGGATGTGGTTGAGCCCCTGCCTCTGAGATCCTAAGCTCCACTACCCACTCTATATCTCTCCATATTGCAAGTTTGCTTCCATCCTGTGCGTTGACATTGTCTGGGGCGGGTATAAGTGCATGCCCCTCAACAACACTAACTTCCCATCTGGCCCTGTGAACTCCATCTCCAACTTCTTCCAATTTGTGGTCACACATCCCAAAGAGTAGAGCCATTGGACACCCATCATCACGTTGGTGTCTGGTACATCAACAATAAAGAAGTGGTTTATCATCGAATAGTTCCCCATAGCCATCGTCATGCTGGGGACATATCATGTGCACTGCATAGTCCTGTCCTTGGGTACTAGGACTGAAATGTCCTCAAAAGTCTCAGTATGTATCCCTCTCCTCACTACCATCTGCACATCAACAAAATTGTGGGTAGTCCCACTGTCCACCAATACTAACACATGTTGCCCTTGCACCGTGCCCTTGATCCTCATCGTCAAATACTTCAGCACTCCCCAAAGGGAAGCAATGACTCCCCCTGTAGGCAGAAAAGGAGCTCCTCTAGGCAGGGGAGACTGACCTCCTTCAGTAGCTTGGCGCCTGTTAGAAAATTAGAAAGGCAAGAAGATTTTCTTTATATAGATAATTTCTTGTGACTTTCTTATCTTTATGTTCTTCTTTTATCTTTTAGTTCATCAAGCAATTATCAAAACAATAGCACAAAGATCACAGACAACAGATATAGGCAGACATCTAGGGAAAAACCCCTATCTAGGGGAAAACCCAATCAACAACTCTTCCTTAATAACTTCCTGAGATAATCCAAGACTCTTAATAGACTTCCTCCACACCAAGACAACCTTTTCTTCTTTCTGTAGATAATAACCTTTTAGCAGCAACAACTTTGACCTAGTAGTTGGCCCAACAACAACTTCGACCTGACAGTTAGCCCAACAACAGCTTCAATCCAAGAGTTTAGCCCAACAACCACTTCGATTGAGCAGTTCAGACTTCGATCCAGCAACTGCACTTCGATCCTCTAGTAGTAGACCAGAAAATCCACAAGAGAGATGACCCAAAAACTTCGATCTTGATCTTTCCAGCACTTCTCCTTCTCTTCTTGGAATTTCACACTTTTTTTTCTGCCTCCTTCTTGAGTATCTAACTTGAGTGAATGAGAATGCTCCAAATGAATTCAAATTGCTTCAATATATAGGCTTCTGGTGAGGTCGAATTATCCAGTTTGTGGCCAACTTGATCTCCTTGAGTCCGACTTGGTGTGGAGGCAACAATTAGCGTATTTGACTCAATAATAAATCTTTTTACATGATTCAAAAGCCCAAGGGTCTCTTTAAATGGACAATGACTCTAATGACTCGGAATAAATCCTAGAAGTCTTCAATGGGGAATTTGACCTAACACATGATGACCCAAGCTTGAAACCCATGCTTTAATAAGTGTTAATTTTAGTTAACAATGGTATGTTCTATGCTTAGCACAATTTACTTCAATGTTCCTTTAGCAGTTCATTTACAATTTCCAATTATTTCCAGTAGAAATCACATTAACCATTAATCACATTGACAGTAAAAGCAGATAAAACATAAAACCAAAATGCAGAAGACAAGCCAAGACAAGAGAACTTCGGATTTGGTGGATGCCAGGGAAAAACCCCAATGTGGGGAAATCCCTTTGATCAAGTCTTATTATTATTTCAATAGTTCAATAGAGAGAGAGTACAAAAGTCAAATAGACTAGCCCAATACAAAGTCAAATCAGCCCTGTCAAATTCTGTAGTCAACTGCAGTCAAACTTTAGCCCTAACAAGAAAGTCAACGTTGGTTAAAGTAGTAGCAAAACACCTCCTTTGAAGCTCAGTCAAAGGCAGTCCAATTCGGCCTCCAACAAAGGTCAAAGTCAACCCAAAACGGTCCCAACAACTCTGGTCAAATTTGGTCAAGCAACAGCCAGCCCTGCGGTCAAACAGACCTATGGTCAACGTAGGTCAAACAACCCCAAACTCCTCGGTTTCTGTGCCAGATAATGCGGCCTAGAGAAACCGAATTCTGCCCCCAAAACTGCAGTCAAATTCAGTCAAAACAACCTTAGTCAACGTTGGTCAAATAGTTTGAAATTCAGTTTTGTTTTAGCCTAGAAATTATGTCCTCCTAGCCGCATGTGTGTGTGAGAGAGAGAAGATGCCAAGCTGTACTAACCAATCTGATGAAGAGAGAGAAGAATGTGTGAGTGAATGATGTCCAAATGAGGTGAGAGGTCTCTTCTATTTATACACTTTGTTGTGGGTGAAGAGGCACATCTATTGGGCTTCTTGAGCCTACATTGAGTTGAGGCCGACCTCAACAATTTGTACATGGGAGGGAATAAATTCAAAATCACACTTTTGCTTGTTCGAATGAGATGATCTTTATATCAATCTTGGACCTCTCGAAAAGAGGAATCCAATGCAATAATCATCTCCATCATATGAGCTGTCCCACGGTGGAATTTTTCCCTAGTTGCCAAATTTAATACTCCCTCTCAACTAGGGAAAATTCCACTTGTTAAATCATTTGTCATGATCATGCCATCCTGCTTTGTCATCTCTGCTCTGCTCTGTTGAATCATGAAGTAATAATGAAGAAGAACTGATCGAGAGTGTCATAAAACCTTACCACTCTCCACTGACAAAAGTCAGTCTAGAGGTAGAACCTCAAATGATCCCAGATCAAGTTGTTGAACACCATGCATCCTAGTGATAGGGAGTACAACAGTACACAATGCGTCCATCGGTAGTGCTATGGTCCCTAACCACTTCCCATGAGTCTTGGACTCCATGGGTAGGACGTATGCTGGAGCATTGGCAGGAGAAGGTGAACCACTCATCCTATGCTTATGTCAATAGTAGGGGAAGGTGAACCACTCACCTTACATACATGTGTCCGCAATCACAGGGGAAGGTGAACCACTCACCCTGTACATAGCACACCACTAGGGGAAGGTGAACCACTCACCATATGGTCGCTCATAACTCTAAGAAGTACCCCAAGCTCCCAGAGTTCAGTGTCCAATTCATGTGGGACCTTAATAGGAGGGTCTTTCCACGACTCCAAGTCTCTCTCGGAAGGCTAAGAATTTGACCTTCCCCAAAGACTTCATGAGGATATTTGCAACTTGCTCTTCCGTCCTGATGTATTGGAGCCTTATTGCTCCCTGTTGTACCATATCTCGGATAAAGTGGTACCTGATATCAATGTGCTTGGAGCGGTCATGGAACAGGAGATTCTCTGAAGGGCGAATCTCACTTTGGTTGTCGCAGAAGATCATGATGGTATCCAGAACGTGCTCAAATAGCTCGTCGAAGAGCTTCCTCAACCAAACAACTTCATAATAGGCCATACTAGAAACATTGTATTTGACCTCAACGGTGCTTAAAGCAACCGATTTCTGCTTCCTGCTCATCCAAGATATTGAAGAAGATCCCAATGAGAAGCAACATCCAGACGTGCTCTTATGATCCACCACATTGCCAGCCCAACCAGCATCTGTATATCCATGCAGCCTCAAATTCCCGGCAGTGTATCTCACTCCATAATGGATTGTGCCCCAGAGATATCTCAAGAGATTCTTAGCAGCAATCCAATGAATGTGATGAGGCTCGACCATAAATTGACTCAATGTGTTCACAGAGAAGCATATGTTGGGACGGGAGTTTACCAAGAACATTAGGGCCCCTACAAGTTGTTGATACTCGGAAGGGTTCGCTAATCCGGGCCCAACAACACTTCCACATAGCTTCTTGAGGTTGAGTTCCATCAGAGTAGATACGGACTTGCAGTCCACCATCCCACATATCTCAAGCAACTTCACAATATATTTTCCTTGAGAAAGGAAAATCTCAGCTGGCTTTTGCCAGACCTCCAGCCCTAGGAAGTAATGCATTGGTCCTAGTCCCTTCATCTTGAATTCGGAAGCCAACTCCCTCTTGCATTGATAAATGAGAGGGTCATCACCTGGCAGAAAGAGATCATCCACAGAAAGGACCAAAATGAGAGGCCTGTCCTTTTCAACCTTGAAGTATAGGTTCGGGTCAACTTCACTCCTTGTAAAACCCAGCTTCATAAGATAGCTATCTATCCTCTCATACCAAGACCTACGGTCTTGCTTCAACCCATAGAGGGCTTTCTTCAATTTGCATACATGTGTCTTACGATCTTGAACTTCGAGCTCCTCGGGTTGTTCTACATAGACTTCCTCCTTAAGCGAGCCATTTAAGAAAGCAGTCTTGACATCCATTTGGTGTAGGCTTCATCCTTGAGAGGCAGCAAGAGCGATGATGGATCAGATAGTGTTGTATTAGGCAACCGGTGTAAATATCTCATCATTGTCTACTCCTTACTTTTGAGAGAAGCCTCGAGCAACGAACCTGGCCTTGAACTTTTCACCCCTCCCATGAACTCCATGTTTGATTTTGTAAAGCCATTTTGAAGTGACCACTGACTTGTCCTTGGGTTTAGGAACCACATCCTAGACATCATTCTTCATGATCGACTCATATTCCTCGTTCATTGCATCCTTCCAAAGTTCAAACTTGGTGCTTCACGACTTCTTGGAATGTACATGGCTCAGATTGAACTTATGGTACTCATAGCAACTAAGTACCATTGGTACCTATTCGGCTTCTTGCTTTCACGAAATGTCCCCCTTGGTGCAACATGTCTCTCAGCATCTTCAAGAATATGTTTGAGCCACATAGGTCTTTTCCTTGAAGTAGAGGGATCACCAGGAGGTGGATCAATGGGATCCATTGGACCTTCAACATCGGGCATCAGATCATCTGTCGAAGATTCATCCTTCTTTCCTACATCATCATCATTGTCCTTTTTAGGGATAGGAAGATCTTGGACTTTCCTAAGGGAAAAATCTTCATCGAAGGTGACATCAAGACTTATTTCCACTTCTCTTTGACCAGGCACATAGATTCTATATGCCTTCGAAGTTTCACTATAGCCCACAAACGTTCCTTTCTTCCTAGATGCATCTAGCTTGTTTCTTTTCTCTTTTGACACATGAAAATATACGAGACAACCAAAATTTCTAAAATGATAAACATCAAGTTTCTTACTCGTGAAAACTTCTTCGAGTATCTTGAAGTCCAATGCTTGATGCGGGAACCTATTTTGAACATATACATAGGTGTTGGTAGCTTCTCACCATAAGAACTTCGGTAGCCCTTGGTCATGGAGCATGGCACGGGTAGCTTCTATGATAGTTCGATTCTTCCTTTTGGCAACTCCATTTTGCTCAGGAGTATATGCAGTAGTGGTCTCCCTCTTAAAGCCATCTTCTCTACAATAGTCATTGAATTCATTTGACTCATATTCAGTTTCATTATCAGTCCTCAATATTTTGATCTTCTTCCCTGCTTGATTCTCGACCAAGGCTTTGAAAGAGCGGAACCATTTGAAAACTTCATCCTTCTTCTTCAAGAAATAGATCCATGTTTTGCGAGAGAAGTCATCCACAAAAATCGCATAGTAGAAGTATCCTCCTAAAGATGTTACGGGCAACATACCTGATAGATTAGAATGGACCAATTGAAGAATATTGGTAGTTTGACTTTCACTTGAAAGGAATGGTCCCCTTGTATGTTTTCCAGCTACACAACCCTGACAAACCCCTTCATGATCTATGTTGAATTCGGGCATACCTGTGACCATCTTCCTTACATACTTTAAGGCCTTGTAATGAAGGTGAGAAAATCTTCAGTGCCGTAATTTGGATTGAAGAGAAGTATTGCAAGTCATAGCTCCCAAAGGACTTCCTGCAACTTGATAGAGAACTTCAACCCTAAATCCAAGTGTGAATGCATCTTTCGGGTTCCTTTATGAAACACGAACCTTCCCATCAATGAATGTCACCAGATAGACCACATGAATCAACAACCACCAAATGCCAACTCGGGGAAATCAAAAGGAAATATTCGCTAGCTTTATCCTTGGCACACATGGATTCCTGAATGAAGATGATGAAAGGGCGGACCAAGGAAATGAGATGTTTGAGGGATAGTTTCTTTGATGCATCCCCCAAACCTCTCAAGTTGAGGGAGAGAAATTTCATTTTAGACCCCCAACAATGAGCACAGGATCTCTAAGGGCCTGGGAATTAGTAGAGGATATCATGGGGACATCACAAAGGTCTTGTTAATTTTGGTATGTTCTATGCTTAAGAGAAATTTACTTCAAATTCTTTATAAGCTCAATATTAGTATCTAGTTTAGCAATCACATCAGCATGATAGTAAAACGCATATAGAACATAAACATAAACAGTAGAAGACAAGCCAAGACAAGAGGACACAAGATGTGGCACCAGCCAGGGACAAACCCCGATGTGGGGAAACCCTTGATCAATTCTTCTTATATTCTTCAATAGTTTAGTAGAGAGAGATAGTACAAATTTACAAATCTGATAATTTATGACTGCAATAGATAAGCCCTAACCAGAGAAGACGATGTTGGTCAAACAGGGCAAAATTCTTCCCCTAAGTAGCTTGGTCAAACCTAGTCAACTTCAGCCTCCAGCAGCAAGCTCAATCACCCCAAAATACTGCTCATAATTCCGTTTTCATTCTGCTGTTGGTTGTTGTTCTGGTTCGGGCACTTGTTGTAGCCCTAAAATCCCTTGACAATCTCCAAACAGTCCCTTAGAGAGCTGCGACACACCCTTGAGGAGCTCCTCCTTTGCTATGATGCTGCCTTAGGGCATTTGCCAGCGCTTGATTGCCTATGCAGCCCTTGCTATGGTGCTATGGCCTGCGGCCTAGCACATAACAACCCCTATAGCAAATGGTCCCTAAAATAGTGCCCAAATACCATCAATCCAGTAACATGTTAGCCTTCAAGAACTCGGCCTAGTTATCTGCACCTTCAAGCACACAACCGCATACACATCCAGCCTTACGCTGACCTATCCTTAGCCTTTTAGGGTAGACCTCTTCAACGCATTACTTCTCCTTATGGCTGCAGCTTCTCTGCCTTGCAAACACACCTAAAACAGTCCTTAACTCATGCCCTAGAACAACCTCATTCACCACACTGTCACCTATAGCACACACAAATTCTCACGTTGTCTTTCCAGGCTCCTTCACGCTGTCCTAAGGCTCCTTCTTTGTTGCGGCTAGGGCTTGAGATCCTTCTTTCAACCAAGTCCTCCTTTGGAGAAGACATACGTAAACAAGTGGGGAGAGAGATCATGAGATGATATGATGAAATAATGACTCGAGGTCTCCTTCTTTTATATGCTACGTTGAGGATGAACTGGGGGTAAAAATGTTTGTTTTGCTTGTTGGCTGACCTTGACAATTTGTCCATAATACAAATAAATTCATATCTTCATTTTTACATGTTGGAATGGGATGATCTTTAGATCAATCCTATACCTCTCAGAGAGAGGAATCCAAGAAAATATCAATTGTCATAAATAAGATGACCCATGTGGAGTTTCGCCCTAGTTGCCAATTTTAACAGGTCCGCTTCTGGACCAAATGACACGGCTTTGGCAAACGACCTCCCACGGAAATGGCGACTACCCTTTCCTCCATCTACTGACCATAATATTCATAGAAAAGCCAAGACTAATGGAGGGAATCGAGGGGAAGAGCATGAAATAAGTTAAATAAAAATGAGTGGAATGCTGAAAAGTGCTCACAATGACAAATCAGATTTAAATGATGGATTGTACCAAATCAATGGTTATTATAAATTTCATAACACTTTTTATCATTTGCCAATCAACCTGGAAGCTTTCAAACAAGAATTAATACAACTATGATTTCAATACATTTTATGTCTCAGAACCACTTGAATGACTCACACGATAGAGTTTGGTTCATTAGATTTAAATTTATTGTAAAATGGTTCCATTGATCCAATTTTGTATCAAACTTGTAATTCCAGCTTTTTGAAACCTCAGTAATGCCATGTGCCTTGACTATTGAGGAAATTTGAGCTAGATTAGAAAAAAAAAAAATTCAAGCCCAAAAGAACATGGGTTTATTTTTGGTCGACTCTTATGAAGGAAAATTGAATTCAAACCCTCAATCAACCCTGTGTATATTTTAACCAATAAAAGAAAACAAACAGGGATTGTCTTCAGGAAATGTTTAGATTGCGCTGAAGGGTATATCCCATTGGTTATTTCTTTGTAGGAATACTCCAGAGAGAGAGACAACCCGAATTCATAGCTTGTTATGGCACGTATGTGAGGGTATCCTTCTTTAGGAATTGACCCTATATCCTAAATCGTGATGCATTTGGTTGGATGTTATGTGGAGTCGGATGTTATGGGCTTTAGAAAATATGGCGAACTTGAAGTATATAACCCCAAATCATGTGCAGGCATATCCATCAAAATTGCATGGAATTGGACTGTTGTAACCCTAGCATGCAAGGCCCAAAATAAAACATGCCACGCATTAATGTGTTTGGTTCTTTTGTGGCTTCGCCCTGTCTTCAAAAATAAAAAATAAAAAATTGGGGTTTAAGACTCGTGAAGTTGAAAATTTGTGAGCATGTTTGGTTCTTCTGTGGCCCCGACCTGTCAACAACAAAAGAAAAAAAAATAAAAATTGGGGTTTAAGATTCGTGCAGTTGAATATTTGTGGCTCTAATGAAAGGGTAAATGTAGCCTAAAGTGCACTGGCGCTTGAATTTGGGGTATGAAGAAATGAAATAAAATAAAATGGTTTTTAATGATGTCCACGAGACCTCGCGGTCCAAGGGACCACCCACTATCGCTTAATCCATATTCAAATTTTTTTCTAGGTTGATTCTGTTATGGATCTTGAGTAAGAGAGTCACTGTTTTGTGAAGCCTTGTCTCCTCAAAAAGCTCACTAAGATTGTTCACCTCTAGGCTGCTATCAAACTGATGACAGATAACTTCATACGTTGCATACTCTATGATAAAATTCCATTATGTTTCTACCACCCCTTAGTTGCAAAAAATGCAAGTTCGTTCTTCCCAATCTTCTTTAGGGACCGCTCATCTACCGGTTTCACATCTTAGATGATGGGAGCTAGTCCTCAACCAAGTTAAAATTTTATCTGTTCCCTTGATTGAGGAACTCAAATACTCTTTATCATCATGTTTCCACGTTGGGTTAAATTCTTTGACATAATATGTTTTAATTTTGCCTACTGCTTTGTCCACATGGCAGTCTTAAATTTTTGTAACACCCACCTTTTTATCTCCTTCTTAGCGTGAGAGCAATCGTGCAGATTTTATGTCCCATTTGCCTAACCACTTTCTATATTGTTTCATCCATGTCTTTTTCCGGCAATTTAGCTCTTCTTCAACAACCAATTTGGGCCACCGGTGCTTATCCATATTTTCAACCTTCTTTAGGTAACTTATCAAATGAATGATCGTTGGCGCCTCAATTGGAAACATACCAACCTCAACTAAAAGGATATCATATGGGACTGTTGATTTAACTTTGAGACTACTTGTCATCAAGTGCTTTTAAATTCTTTCTATTTGTTGCCATTTATGGCTTGACATGTTGCTCCCCCATATTTCGCAACCATAGAGGATAATTGGCACCACTAATATACCAAAGACGGTTTTCTTAGTCTTCCAATCTCATAGTTTTGCCTATCTACACTTGTTCTGAAGGAGGTAAGAAGCTTCCCACCCTCCTTGGATTCTCTTTGATCTACATGTCTCCCAGCTAAGCCTATAATGAAAATCAATTCCTAAATACTTGAACTCATCTACAACCTCTAAGGGGTTGCCCTCAAAGAAAAAGGTACCCTGATGTTTCTTTCTTTTCAAAGAAATAATCATGACTTTAGTTTTGCTGGTATTTACTTTCATTTCCACCTCTTGACAAAACAGCTCGAGAGCTTTCAAGTGTTCTATCAAACCTAGTGTCGATTTAGCAATAAGAATAAGGACATCTGCATATAAAAGTAGTTTCACCACATATCTTGCCAGCTAGATGCTTTCTCCTTTGGTATTGTTTATCCACTCTTCAAGCTTATCAATATATAAACTGTAATGTTCCAAACTTAAATAAACAATGATATGCAAAGAAAAATTGATTTGTAACACATAAAATTAAAACAATCAACAAATGCTCATAAAGCTCCAGAAGTGAGAACCAACTGAGCCATTTTATTAATGAATGGAGCAAGTACAATTGTATGAAGAAATGCACCCGGACTTGCCTCAAGGGTAAGCGTGATAGAACCTAGGTGATAAAACAATAATCTCGAAGCTGGAAATAATTGCTCCTCTAATGCTTTGCGCTGTGCTGAGAAACTACACTACTAGCTGGAAAGGAACTACAAGAAACCCCATCTCCAGTGCTTAGAAAATGCCGAAACTTTAGCCCTAAGCTCCTTAACCAAAACCCACAAAACCCAGAAAGGGTTTGCTCTGAATCCAACCTCCTCCCAAATTCGACTTCCAATATGCCTTATGCCCTTCAAACTGCTCAAGAATATGGCCTGCAAGGAACACCAACGAAATCCTCCTCCCAAGCTCTGAAAATGAAGCAATCTTCTCCACAAATGCCTCCTTTAACTTCTGCGACAAAGTTCAACCTCAAAGGCTGATACTCTACCTCCCACGTGTGCACCAAGTGTTGCCTTTGGACTGGCCCAAGAAGTGCAAAAGTCACACTACAAAGAAGCACTCTCCTCTAGCTCCCAAGCTCTCCAAAATGACAACAAACCTCCTATGCCTCCTCGCCAGAAAATCTCCCAACCAAACTCCACTACAAGACACCACAAACAAACTCGACCTCCTCGTTACTGTGTCCTTCAATAATATGGACCACTTGGAGATGAATGCAACTGCTGGAAATCACAATGAAATCTTCCTCCAGAAGAATGAAGAAAAACCTTCCTAGGGTGGCATTCGAAGTCCCTTGAAGAAAGGGTGAGCTCTTCACTTGAAGAACTCGTGCTGAACAACAAGTGACTCGGTTAAGCAACTCAAGCAACCAAAGAGAAAGTGATATGCCAAAAGATGATGAAATGAGGAAAGCTACCCTTCTTATATAGATTTCATGGAGCACTTTTCCCTCTATCGTGGGCCCTCACTTAACCATCGACTTTTCCCCAACATGCAATTTGAACTAGGGAGTGCATCTTTCGCTAGTGTGGGTGGTCCCCACGTGGAACTTAACCAAAACAGAGTAACTTCTCCTAATTCTAATCTCCTAATAAAATCGAATGGGCCACACTATCTCCAAAATTGGCCCCAAAATGCAATAATTAATCTTGTTCCAAAGTAATATAGGAAGGGACATGACAGTCCTCCCCTCCCAAGTGTTGCTTGTCCCCAAGCAACTTTAGTGCTGGATGCTCAAGTATGTGCTCCCCTTCCCAAGTAGCATCCTCATTTAGCAAGCTCTTCCAATGCACCAAGTACTCTTTGATGACCTTGCTCCTGAGCTTCCTCTCCTTGGTCTCCAAGATGGCCTCCTACTCTAAAATCAGGTGCCCTTCTTCATCAAGTGGAGGAAACTCCACAACTACTGTAAAATGTTGCCCCAACACCCTCTTGAAGCATGAAACATGAAAAATGTTATGGATCATGCTCCCTGGTGGTAGCTCCAATTCATAAGCCACCTCTCCAACCCTCCTGATCACCCTGTAAGGCCCAAAGAATCTCGACTGCAGCTTCTTGACCCCCTTTTGCTTCAACGTGGACCGCCAATAAGGCTGTAATCGAAGATAGACCAAGTCCCCCTCCTCGAAATGCCTCTCTACTCGATGCCTGTCAGCGTAAATCTTCTGTTGGTTCTAAGTTGTCTGTAAGTTATCCTTAAGAGCCTTGAGGATATCTTGGCTCTCTAGGATCCAATCCTTGGCCTTTGGGGCCCCGCTGTCTCAAAAAACAATGTCAGCAAAAGACAAAGCATCATAACCATATAAAGCACGAAAAGGAGTCATAGCAATGGACATGTGATGGGTGGTGTTGTAACAATATTCTCCCAGGTGCAACCATCAAATCCAAGCCCTTTGCTACCTTGTCACATAGTTCCTGAGATAGCCCTCTAACCACTGGTTCACCCTCTCTGTTTGGCCATCGGTCTATGGATGATAGCTGGTGTTGGGGGTGAGCTTCATGCCGACTAACCTGAAAAGCTCCTGCCAAAATCCTCCCATGAATCGGCTATCTCAGGCACTGACTATAGTCTTAGGGAGTCCGTGCAGACGAAATACCTCCCTAAAGAACAACTTTGCCACATGTGAGGTTAGATATCGTGTCGGTATGGAAAAGAAGTTTGCAAACTTGGTCAACCGGTTGACCACCCCAAAAATACAATCCTTCCCTTGCACCGAGGGAAGTCCGGTGATGAAATCCATAGAGATACATTCCCATTTCCCCTCATGTATGCAAAGAGGTTGCAACAATCCTGCTGGATGGGTCAACTCTCCTTTGTTCCACTGGTAAGCTTCGCTCTCCTGCATATCCCTCAACACATCTCCTTTGATGCGTGTCAACAACCCATAGTAGTACACCCCTTTTTTTCGCAAAAGGAATAGCACCTGATCGATGTGTCCGTGCTATTCAACTATCATCATCAGCCTGGTCATCATGTTATAATATAAAACCATTATGCATGTGTATAATGTAAATAATCTTGGCGATCTGTGTCGTGTATGTAATTCCCTAGGTAAACCTATTTTTCTGATGATGATCTACATTTTGGGAGGTTTTTTGTCTCAGCGATCCATTCTCGAATGATAGGCGAGTTTTCCTTCAGCTTTACCCCAATGCCGGAATGGATTTTGTCATTGGGATCTTAGGCAAGTCCTAGTGTTATAGATCGAGTCTATGCCAAAGTGATTTGAGAATAATCCTAACTATTTGGTTAGGTTATTTTATTACAAATTGCTTGGTCTGCTGGATTATATGTGTTGCAAAAATGGGTAGTTTGTGAGGGTCTTTTTCAAATGGGTTTTCCCCTTATGATGTAAAAATATGAAAATTATAATGTAAAGTGTCTTGAGGGTTGGAAAAAATAATTTATCCCCTCATAGGTTAATTAATTAAATTTTCTGGCCAAAAAATTAATTAAAATCCTAAGCCATAAATTTAATTAATTATAGGTCCTAGGTAAATTTAAATTCTCCAGAGAAAAAATAAGTTGGTCCTTAAAATTCAAATTTTAAAAGGTCCCAGACTAAGGTAAATTAATTATTTTGCTAAATTTTTAAGCCTTTGGTCCCTGGGGTTAAGTCAAAGTCAAATGAATTAATTAAAATGCATTTAATTGAAAAATTAGAATTTCCTCAAATATTTAAAGTTTTGACGGATGAGATTAAAAGAAATTTTGATCCACATTAACGGTTGAGATGGCTTTGACGAAGATCACTTGAACTAGTTGTTGGAGGATTTATCTTTAAATAGGAAGTCATTTGTCAGTGAATTCATTCGATATCTGGATCGTGTACTTAGCTCTCAAGCTCTCTTGTATACTTTTTTGAATTAATGCAAAAGTCTTTGGGGTTTCAACGTGCTGTAGTGTTCCTCTTCATGAATTTTAGGTAACATTGTTTTAGTTTCTGCTTAATATTATGTGAAAACTATCAATCAATAGCTCTCTTAGAATAATCTAAATATAGATATCTTATTCAGTTTGTTGGATCTAGGGTAACATTTTTAATTTTGATTGAAGTACAGGTATCTCTATTTCTTCAGGATTTTATTGTTGTTCTATTTCTCTACTTGATTTGATGGTTGATCTAGTGTTTGCAGAAGATCTCTCAGGTTCTCATTGAGCGTTTGGGAATAGTTTTCGGTTGGACCAGCCAACTCTCAACACATATTTTCTGAAGAGCCTACTTCATATAAGCCTCAGGATTTATCTAATGATATTCTTTTTTTCCTGCAGGGTGTTTTTGGGCTAGTACCTCTGTAAAATTTCAAAATCTTTTAAATATTTTGTGGAAATTTTGATAGATCTGGCTATTAAGAGCCTTAGATTATCAGATCTGGGAACAGAGACTCATACTCCTCAGATCTGATAAATCTGTAAATTATTTGTATAGATTTGTTATTTACTTGTGTAGATCTGAAATTTTGTAACATAATTTTGAATTTTAACACTTGGGTTTTTGGGATTTTCTCTATTTGTGTACATATTGGGTATTGGGTTTTTCTCTTTTCACTTGTGTAGGAATAGATCTGAGAAATCAACCAAGAAAATCTTCAGATCTGAGCTAGATCTAGACCCCGGAGGGCAAGATCTGGGCTCAAAGATTGTTTGCAGGAATAGATCTGAAAAATTAGCCAAGAAAATCTTCAAATCTGAGTTAGAGCTAGACCTTGGAGGGCAAGACCTGGGCTCAAAGATTGTTTGCAGGAATAGATTTGAGAAATCAGCCAAGAAAATCTTCAGATCTGAGCTGGATCTAGACCCTGGAGGGCAAGATCCGCGCTCAAAGATTGTTTGCAGGAATAGATCTGAGAAATCAACTAAGTAGATCTTCAGATCTGAGATTTTTTGAAGCAGATCTGGGGATTTTGGGACAGATCTATGCCTTGGAGGGCAATATCTTGTCCCAAATATTTTTGCAAGGCTAGCCATTAAAGATTTTGCAATAAATCTAAAGGTTTGAAGCAAATTTATTTTTATTTATTTATTTATTTTTTTCTTCCAGAACAAGAGTTTCAAGTTTTGGGGCTCCTAAGCCCATATCTGCTTTCTTCTAGCCCAACGCTAGTTCTATTGGGTCTAGTGCTAGCCCTTATTGGCCCTGGATTCCTCTTGCTTCATTTTTGATTTGAATATTTGATTTTCTGAAGCTAATGATTGATGGCTTTTTGCAGAAAATTTTGTAAAATTTGTGTTTCAGATATTGAAATTTTTTGGCAACTTGGGCAAGTGATCTTCAAGGCCTAGGGCCTAAGGGGTTGATCTCTAAACCATCTTTTTTCTCACTGTTTGCTACAACAGTCATATACCTTTCTAATAGTGATGAAAAACACATTTAAGTGGTTTGAAATTAAGTAAAATAATTGCTAAATACATTAATAAGTCATTTATGTTTGATGTGTATCAAACATTTGGCATAGATCTACATTTTGGATCACTGTTATATCTGAATAATTCTGTTTCTGAAGTCTGAAATATAACAGTGGCAAAATTTCATGTGGGTTAACCTAAAATCAGTTCCTAAGTTGTCTAATACATTAAGGAATTAATTTCTTGAGTTGGACATTCATTATTAGGGTTATTTCATGTTTTAATCGCTGGTTGTAATAAGTATATCAGATCTGATATAATTCTGGAGATCACATCATAACAGGCTGAAAATTTTTGATAATTCATGTGGGCAAGTTGGAAAAATTTCTGTAAATTTTTGGCATAAAGATATCATTGATAGCTCACTATTTTCATTGTCATATTGCTGCTATCATAAAGTTTTTCTTACTGCTGTCCTAAAAACTAATTTCTGAAAATTAAGTACTTTGTTATGTAATTTTGATAAAATGCATATCTTTTGTTTCATAAACTGAGTATTTTTCAAGCATCTGATATTAATTTGTGAAGACATTTTTGTTCTCTTTGAGTTATAATTGCATTTGAAAGAATCTAGAAGATTTGGAATAAGCTTGTGGCCTAATTATGATATTGCTAAAAAGTTATCTTTCAATCTTTGTCTAGTGAAGTGAACATTCATTTTGACAATTAAGGGCTTGATATATAACTCTGAACTAGATCGTAGCATAAACACTTTTCATCCTTGAATCTAACTTCATCTCATTTTCTAATCATTTCGTGCGTTTGCATATTAAGTTAGTTTTGCATAACTAAAATTTACTTCCAAGCATAAGCTTGGTCAATAGAGAGATAGGTATCCATCCATCTTTGCTTGAGAAGTCTTCTTTTAATAGTACTTAAAACGGTGACCTTGCAGCTGTCAGAGCCATAGCTCGATGCAGCGCCGGAGGCACTGGGTATGTTAGATTTTCAGGAGAGGTATCATTAATCACATCTTAGTGTGCTTCACCTTATCTTATTTCTGCCAATTACTACGAAATCAAGCTCAATATAGAAAGGATCAAAGGGTTAAAACTTAGATAGGCATTTAACTAAAATTAACCAAGATTCTTGCATCTCATATTAGCTTTAGGATTTGCACTTCATATAAGATAGTCATTCATCCAAGCAACAATTGCAAATCAATTACTTAGTCCTAAATTTCCTACCAAGATAGTTGACTCCATAAGGCACTGGCATCAATTGCTTAAAATCTAATCAAATCCTATAAATCTTGCTAAATCTAAATCAAGTACTTGGTCGCTTCACTGTGTCTCTCGAAATGGATGGTTTCCAACTAGTTCTCCTTCATCCATTTTCATAGGGTCTACCCCCCTTAGCCTGCTGTAGGGAGACAACTTAAACAAAGAGATTGGGGATTAGGGTGACAACCCTCGATTTGAGCCATTGTCGCGGTGCTTAGACATTCTGTGTAACAACAAGGCGCTTCCAAGTGAAGCGTTCTCTCACTTCCATATAAGTTTTCCGAACCGCTGGTGCTCAGACAAAGGAGAATCATGAGCTGCTCAAAAGACGCGCTCCCTCAACTGGGATCCCAAAACCAAAAATATGCACCCTTTATAATAAATAACCTTGTCCATCACCCTTTAGTGCTCATCTGCGTAGCTTCCCTCCAAGATCTCGCACGCCCGACAATTCTTGGATTACTCTACCAATAACGAAGCCTTCCAATCATGGCAAATGCTCATGATTGAAAGTTGTGCTGGTCTTCTAGATAGTGCATCCGCCACCACGTTGTGATTTCCCTGCACATACTCAATATCAAAATCATAGGCATGCACCTTGCTGACCCACCTTTGTTGCCTGTCATTGAGGCCCTGCTGCCCCATGAAATGGCGAAGACTGTTGTGATCTGTCTTCACCTGAAACCAGTTCCCCACCGAGTACTGTCAAAACTTGGCCAATGCATGCATTATGGCCAACATCTCCTTGTCGTAAATGGAATATGACATCTCATGTGGTAGGAGCTTTCTGCTCTCGAAAGCAATGGGGTGCCCTCCTTGGGACAAGACTGCCCTGATCCCCACACTTGATGCATTGCACTCCAATGTGAAACGCTGTGTAAAATCTGAAAGTGCCAACACTGGGAAACAACTCATCACCTCCTTGAGGTGATCAAACGCTGCCTAAGCTCCCTCTGTCCACGGAAAAGCCCCCTTCTTATTCAGATTAGTAAGGGGTTCTGCCAACTGCGAGAAGCCCTTCATGAACTTTCGATAATAGGTACAAATGCCCAAAAATCCTCTCAACATTGTCACATCTCGAGGCTCTAGCCAATCTCGAATGGCCCGAATCTTCTCCTCGTGCACCTTGACCCCATCTGCTCCTATGATGTGTCCCAAATAAAGCATCTCTGTTAGCCCAAACTTGCACTTGGACATCTTGGCATAGAACTGCTGCTTCTCCAATATGCACAAGACTATCTCTAAGTGTTGCAGGTGCTCCTCCCATTTCCTGATGTAGATCAAAATGTCATCAAAGAATACTAGTACAAACCTCCCACTGGCCTCTGAACACATGGTTCATGCACGACTGGAAAGTTGCCGGTGCATTAGTGAACCCAAAAGGCATGACCAAGAACTCAAAATGCCCATAATGACATCTGAAAGTTGTCTTCGGGATGTCTTGCTCCCTCACTCGAATCTGATGATACCCCAACTGCAAATCTATGTTAGAGAAGTGGCTCCTCTAAGTTCGTCCATCAGCGCGTCAATACGCACAATGGGATACTTGTTCTTTAATGTCTTCTTGTTGAGGGCCCTGTAGTCAATACACATGCGAAGAGTCTCATCCTTCTTCTTCACTAGCACAACTGAAGAAGCGAATGGACTAGAACTCGGTTTGATGTGGCCCAACCAACAACTCCCTGATGGTTCTCTCGATCTCATCCTTATAGGATTTGGGATGCCTATAGGGTGTAGTAACGATTACCTGCACACCAGGATCCAACTCTATAGTGTGCTTGAACCCCCCGTCAGTGTGAAAATTCCTACACAGGAATCCCGACTGCAACAAACTGATGTTACTTCTCCTACTTGATTAAATCATGTAGGTTATTTACTGTCTTCTACGGTAGAGTTCAAAGTAAATACATCTACAACCTTCACTTAATTTATATATATGTGGAAACAAAATACTGAGCAAGAAAGAAAAATACAACAATAGGACATAGTTATTTTTGGACAAATAGTCCTCAGAAAAACCCAATGCGGGAGAACCAGTGCAACAACTCTGAGGGTTTTATTATTATGCAATAGCAAAATTTGAATATATCACTAAATACCTCATAGGGTTATTCAGTTACAGAGAGGAATACTGGCAGAAGATTTGTAAGTTTACCTCACACAATCACTGAGGAAAGTCCTGGTTGTTCCGGCTACTAGATGAGATGCCCCTGGTAGGCATTGTGTTGCCTATACGCTATCCCAATGTCAACACTTTCAGGCACTGTGTCATCCAGTTGGGAATTCGATTAGAAGCCTAGAGTCACTACTCTCAGCCTCCCGGTCTCACAACACGGATTACGGCTACTGAAACTGACCCTGTGCTTTGATTTTCGACTTTCTCTCTCTGCCTCTGCGTCACTTTTTCGTGGCCCTTCTGGCCCTACGTCAACCTCTGCGTCAAGGCTTCTGGATCACTTACTGCCTCTCTCTGTTGATGTATTTCCAGCTGAGAATCTCTCTCTCGAGATTCCTTCAATCAATTTTTCCTCTTGAGAACTTTGCACTTCAGAAAATCTATTTCTCTCTCTATGTGTTTTGCAAATGACCCTCAAGCCCCTTCTTATATCTTCCTGTTGGACAACCAACGACCTAGATTAAAACATAATCAAAGGCTCAGATCGGTTTGGCTTGATCCATGGTTTTTTCTAGAAGTTCCATCCCTGATTAGATTAATACCCATAAGTATTTTAATTTTCTTAAGATTAGACTTGGGAACCCCATTAAAAATATCAATTATTTTAATAAAATCACTTATGTGTGGAAATTCCCAACAGGTTTTCTGGGTTCTTTGGAATACCTATGCCCAATCCTCCCTGCAAAATTTGAGGCTTATAGCACATCCGATGCTACCCCCAATCAACAATCAGGTGGTTGTCCCGACGATATCTCTCCAAAGACTACGGGATATCTATACAATACTGCTTGTATGTCTGGATGTGGTGGCTTGGTTTGGCCCCGAGCTTTTGAAATCCTCAGCTCTACTGCACATGCTATGTCTCCATGCCTTAAATCGGCCTCCATCCTATGGCCTGAAACTGTTTGAGGGGGGTACGAATGCATGCCCCAAAGAAACACCGACTTGCCATTTGGCCCAGCAAACTCCTTCACAAGCTGCTTCCAATCGGTGGTAACCCGACCAAGGGAATACAACCATTGGACACCCAACACCACATTGGTGTCTGGTACATCCACCACGAAAAAATGGTCTGTCATCGAATAGTTCCCCATAGTCACTGTTAGAGTGGGAACATATTGAGTGCACTACATAGCCCTGTTTTCTGGTAATAGGACTGAAACCCCTCAGACTCTGCAGTGGTGATGGCCTTCCTCTGGACTATTTGAGCATCAATAAAATTGTGGGTGGCCCCACTATCTACTAAAACTAAGACATGTTGCCCCTGCACCGTGCCTCTAATCCTCATGGTCAAAAATTTGGGAATCTCACATAAAGAAGCTAGGACTCCCCCGGTTGGTGGAAAAGATGCTCCTCCCTGTGGTGGTGGTGGTCCCCTCCATGCTGGATTCTCAATATCTCCTCCACCAAGCTCCAACTCCACATCATCCTCCTGATCATTGTCGGAGAAGACCTTGATGTAATGGGCCTTGCCCGTTGTGCACTGATGACTTGGTGCCCAAGGCTCTCAACATGTAAAACACAACTCCCTTCTCCTGAGATCTCTCTTGGTCTCGTCATCCAACTGTCCTCGCCCTTGGGCTGCTCTTTGTGCTATGGGCGTTCTAGTGTCACTTCCCCTCTAAGGGTAGGGAGTGCATGAAGGAAATGGGGCTCGGGTCTTGGGGATGGCCCCTTGTAAATCTCTAGTGCAAGATACTGTCTCTAGAAGAGTAGATGGTCTGCGTGACTTCACTAGTCCCCGCAGTGGCTTTGTCAACCCCTCCACAAATGTGTATACTTCCTTGCATCTGACAAATCATGTACCATGACTGAGACCCTCAAAAGCTCCGAAATATAATGCTCTGAATGCCCTGTCTGTCTGAGCTGGGTCAACTCCCTGAAGTGAGCATCTAGATCCCTCTGATCAAAGTGCTCCACTACTCTCTGCGTGAAGTCCTCATAGGAGGTCACGCTGGCATGCTCCAGAGTAGACAAGCCATGAAACCATCAATCATGTGCCTCCCCCTCCAGGTGCAATGTGGCCATCTTGATGGTCTGTACCTCTGTCATCCTGTTGAGCTTGAAGTATGTGTCCAGCTTCTCTACCCAAGCACGTGTTGTGCACTTGGTAGTGCCATCATAGGTAGGAAAATACATCTTCCCAAAAAACGATGTAGCTCATACTATCATAGTTCTACCTACCATGGCCTCCATAACCTTTCCCTCTCTTGTTTTGTTTGAGGCTTGAGCTAGCAAAAATCTCTGAAAGCTAGAGCCTCTTTGAAATCAACTCCCATGGATTGCCACTCCTTGAAATGCTCTCCCATCAGAGATGGATCCTCTCCTCCACTCATTCCACCCTACGCCAAAGGTAGGAAAGAAGGCAGAGTAGCTCGAGTTGGCTCACTCGAAGATCGCTGCTGCAAACTAGGTGAAAGATGATCAAGTTGTTGAGAGGCCCCTGAGGTCTCTCCGAATACAAACTCCCGGTGAGTGCTTCACTCCTGATTTTGCATCTTAATCTCGTCTAGCATTTCCTTTTGCCCCTTTGCCAGATCGCTCAAGGCCTTCAAGAGACTGTCGAAGGCCATTTCCTCCCTACTCGTGGGCTCTCCCATATCTTCTGCTACAACTGTCTTCCCATGATCCTCTGAGTTTGGAGTAATTTCCAACTCTCTTTCCCTGCTCCGGTACCTTTGCCTCCTATAAGTAATGTTTTTTCGATCCTCCTCACTCACAGGAATGTTCCCCACGTCTGAGCCAGAATCTGAGCTCTGATACCACTGTAATGTTCCAAACTTAAATAAACAGTGATATGCAAAGCAAAATCGATTTGTAACACAGAAAATTAAAACAATCAACAAATGCTCATAAAACTCCAGAAGTGAGAATCAACTGAGCCATTTTATTAATGAATGGAGAAAGTACAATAGTATGGAGAAATGCACCTGGGCTTGCCTCTGTTAGCCTCTCTCATAAAAACAATAATAAATCCAAAAATAAATTAATTAATTAAATATTCCAAGTTAGGAATTTGTGCCTAACTCTTGGGTTGTTCCCTCTAAGATAGGAGTTAGTTTAGGTAACTCCTATATTGGTGTGTGTCTGGTGAGAAATTATCTCAACCAAAAGTGTCTAAGATAGCACACACTATCTTGAGAACACTATCTCTCATCTATTTATTTGTAACATTATATTCAATTTTTTTAACAATAATGAGAGAAAATACATGAGGCTTCTGCCTTTTTCCGCCAATATATTTTGTGTCTGGTTTTATATATGTGCTCAATATGTTACTGAGTTGTTTTAATATGTATTATGTGGTATCAGAGCTTTTTTGGTTCTTAGGGCCTATGTGAGTCGAAGCCGAATTCTCACATTGGCGGCTGATGACATTGGTGGCTCTAAGTCAGCGGGTCAAATTTGACATGGGCACGATGATGTGGGTGGACTGTAGCTGTTGGATTGTCGTTCTGTAGGGGAGTTCATGTCCTTCAGACGACCACATTGCCAGGAAGATTGAAGGTGGATTTGCTAGTGGTCGGTGTCATTATCAGAGGCCACATCCAGCGTGAAGGCAAAATTTTGCAGAGTGTAGGTGCGACTGACGACGAATGCATAGCCGGAATCGATGCCTGACAGAAGGTACCGAGCATCTGTGAGACGGTTGTTGCGTGGAGGTAAGTGCACATGTGCGCTTTGCTGAATAAATTGGGTCGAGCTCAAATTCATAAAACAGGGTCGTCCTAGTTTGGTTGAATGAGCCGATTACCCACAGAGTAGCTAAACCATACTCCAAAAAAAAAATAACACAGTTCGTCATCCGTCATTCCTGTAGCTGAATTTCACTTGCATTTGTAGGGGAGTATAGTTGTGCGGTTTTTAACCTTTTCAATCCATTTGAACCAAAGTTCAATACGTGAACCCTGTAAGTAGAAGCTCTCCTGTTTATTATCAGTTTCTGTATTGGGTTTGTCTAAACTGGGACAATCCCAGATCAGTCCTCTCAATTATCTATAAATCGAAGTATAGAGATTCCTGAGAAGGTAATCTGGGGCATCAGGGCCATTAAAGCCATCATAAATACCCACAAAGAGCCGGATCGACCAACAAAGATTAGTTTAGGCACTGTGACAGAGAGCTTGCGCTACTGCGGATATTGGTGCACAATAGAACAGAATGGTAATTTTCCATGGAGCTACAGATGTGTTGGTGAATCCGATTGCGTAGAGCTATAGAATATCATGGCAATCGACAACCTACCCACAATTGATAAACAAAGCTGTGAGTTGCTCTTTCGTGACCTGCTGATCAATGTCTGAGACATAAATAGTTCTCCGAATGTTGTCTTCTCACTGAGCTCAGCTTGTTCTACTGTTGAAATTTGTGTTTTTCCTTGAATGCTGCTGGTTTTTTTTCGCCCTTGCTAAGTTGGAGGTTACAAAACTGACAACAAATGCGACATTTGTGAAATTGGAGGACGATGCATTGTTCTTCTTAAATCCACCTGCAAGTTTATCTGACTTATTCAGAGTATCACTAACAGCAAATAGGTCTTTATTTTCTGGTTTTTCCACTAACTGCTGTTGTTAGCCTGCGATGCAGTGCTCTGTGGGGCAGGAGCAATAGTTGCCGCCACCTCATCCCCAGCAAATAAGGTCTTTTCTGGCAGCTCAAAAGAAGCCTGCGAAAGAACTTGTACATTTACCTGATGCTCGATAGACTGCCCTTCTACATCAATCCATCTATCTACACCACGTGCATGATTCTCTGCATCTATAGCAGAATGAACCATCTTTGTAATACCTTCCCCATGTATAGATGTCACAATAGTGGCAAGCCTTGTGCTGCTCGACCCACGCAAAACCATATCTAAAGCCATGTAAATCTTTGTATACTTGCGATTTTGTTGTTTGGCTTCAAGTTCATAAAAAAACCAGCAGAAAGAGTTGATGACAATCGAGTCCCACCATGGAAGACCAGAGCAGTGGCCAGATCAGCAGATGCAGTGGATCAAAGTCTGCGCGTGGAGATTGGATCAGATCCGATATGAGTGGAAGGGTGTAAGAGAAATATGGTGTGTGAGGAATACATGTTGGGTTCTTTTAATCTGTCGCTTATAACTTTCTACATATTAGATTTAGCGCAATAGAAGCGAGAGTTTGAATCCTCTCTGCAAGCAGGTTGTAATTCGTTTCACCTTCACCATATGTTGTCGTAGATAACTTCTCAAAATACATTTTTAAAAAAAGTGTGCTTTGAATTTTTAAAGGAGATACGCTCATTTTAAAGTAACTCCATTCACATTTTAATTCACCTTTTTAACAGAATTTCATACAATTCTATTCAATGGGAGTTTAAAAGAAATTATTGGAGTGATAAGGGAAAGTTGTTGTAATTCAAAGTATTGTTTTACTTTGAGAGGTATCATGTCACTATCCATTCTGATTTTGAAGGCGAGTTGTTTCAAAGAGTTTTCAGCTTGGCATTATCATTGCTTCAGATGTACTCAGTGATTAATAAAGATATCATTTTTTGGTGTTGATGTGTCCTAGATCCGCCTCAAATTGAATAAGGGGATCTATAAGGTACACTATGTGTGTTTGATGGCGCATGTGTTTTATGGCTTCATGTTTATGCTTTTTGATTTGTGTCTAGTTTTGACACATAAATGATCTCATTTAACACACATGAAGTTCAATGCAAGCAAGCACAATACTTGTAACAGAATAGCATCAAGAAAGGATAATTAAGTTCAAAACATGCATTTGCGTCACTACAACAAATAATCAAAGTTTTCAACATCGGCATTCTACCTCAACAAACAAATTCACTAAAATACAATCAAGTTCATGAATCTGCAACCTCTGGCATTTCAAAGCAAAGTCTACATCAACATTCTTGCAAACAAATTTATTGAACTTGTAATCAAACTCAAATTACATTGAATTGTAAGGGTGCATTCTCGGTTGAAACCGACACCCAAGTCTTGAATTGAGTCAAATTGAATTCATTGTAGTGAGTCATTACAATCATTGTAAGCTTTTTTGGGTGCCTTGTTGACAGTGTTCGAAACCCTTGCTTTACACAAAATCAATTGAGTGCATGTGTTTTTTCAAACAAGCGACAAGTTCACATCTCCTGCAAGCGAGCGTGAGTATTCAATCAAGCAATTTGAGTCAACATAGTATAAATTTCAAACTTTCAAGCGAGCCAGAGTGAA
>APFE031230775.1:0-14639 GCA_000404065.3 Pinus taeda
GTTTAGAGAATAATTTCGGCAAAATCACATAAAAAATCATTTGTCAATGCGTTTCGAACCAACCAGTGTGGTTCATCGTCAGGACAAGTTGAATATCCAATCTGAGCGATGCATTAAATAGGGACAGAAGTCTATTCCAACAGCTAAAATTGACCGAGTAACAGTTAACCGGACCTCTAACAGCTAGGTTTGACCAGGCCCCAGGGGGAGGGATCTAAATTTATTTAATTATTTTATTTATCTATTTATTTATTATTATAATTAAATACAATATTATGTATATTGTTTATTAATGTAAATATGACTATTACTAATATTAATATATTTATTTTCCATTACCCTTATATAATATTAATATTATTAATTATTTATTTAAATAATTAGAATGGTAAATATCATATATTATTTTTAAATCAAGAACTTAATTTAATTATTATTTTATTAATATATTTATCTATTCTTTAATATATATTTATCCTTAATTTTTTTGATTATTCTTAATATTATTATAAGTAATCAATAAACAAAGATATTTGAGGTGCTTTTGCCAAAATTATTCTCTAAACAAGATTATGGATACAGAAGTCTAAATTCCTTAATAACTAATATCATTAAACAAATTTTCTATCCACATATATATAATATCTATTAGTATAAATAATATTGCAATCTCAAATATTAATAACAATCCAAATATTTTATATTTTCTCATCAAATTTAAACTATTCAGATAAATAAAAATTTTACTTTTAAAAATATCACTAGTATGGTTTCCCATAAACATATATGCTTGATATATATCTCTTTATCCATAAATCATACAAATGTTACCGCACCTACAAAAATATCATTCAAAATCATTATTAGGATTCAAATAGGTTTTAGGTGAGACGGGAAAAAAATAATTAATTTAAATGTGAAATAATCGTTATTTATAAAATATAAATTAATAATGTAAAATAATCTTTTTATTTAAATTAAAAAAAAAAATCATTTCCGCTAATTAACGTAGCTGGTTCGTGCTGTTAACCCTTGCAATAAGATATATCACTACCTTCGAAATACCTGATCTCACTTCCCTCTTTTAATTGCTGACGAGGCGGATCATGCCGGGTGCTTGCGTAAATCATAAATTTCAGCCGCTTCGTACGACCACGACAGTGTTGGAGACGGAAATATAATTATTTTTCATATGTATTATTAATTAGCAATTGTCTCAAAAGGTATAAAGAGAGGCTGATAGGATTATTAAATTGGAATTGTTGAATTTTTTAGAAGAGTTAATTCGTTTGTGGAAAATCTTGTTTTCTTGGACTGGATCATTGTGCAATTATTTTTCTTTAGATGTTTTGTTTATATATATATTACAAGAAACACATTGAATGTCTTATTTCATTTTAGAGTAAGTTAATTACCCAAAATTAAGAGGTTAAGTTAATTACCAAAAATAAAGAAACCTCTATAAATGGCCAAGCATATACGAAGAATACATCTCATTCATATGCAATACCAATCCATCTTTTCTTTTCTCTGAATAAAATTTCAAAAGCATGAACATATGCCATTTCATATGCACAATAAACCCAATTTCTGAATAAAATTTCAAAAGCATGAAGACATGCCATTTCATATGCACAATAAACCCAATTTCTGAAATTTCAATGCTTGGATGCATCCCATTCATATGCTACAGTAATAGAACCACAAAAAACAAAACCCCCTGACTCGTTAATACATTATCTACTCAGAGAGAGGTAAGACGAAAGGACAACACTGTCTACAGATCCTCCATGTCTCCGAAGGAGATGAGCACTGTGACCCATTAATGCATTGTCTTCTCAAGAGTGCGAGGTAAGACTAAAGAAAATCACTAGCTACGGATGTTTCATATCTCCATAAGGCCTTGATAAATTTTCGTTTATTTTGTAAATACAATAATTTGATTGCATTTTAACATTGTAAATACTAAAAATGAGCCCATAAAGAGCAGATAATCAAGAAGGAAATGCTACAATCACAGATTGGAAATCAGGAAGGGTGATTTCCAAAAACTGATAGGATTATTAAATTAGCATAAACAAAAATGAGAAATTTGCATGATGATTTGATGTCTGAAACGTCAAACAAAGCCGCATAGCCTTGTGATTTTAAATATGACCAAAAAAAATTTAAGTTTGGTTGAAAATTGACTACCAACATAACCAAGATCCCTGGCATATTTGATTTTCACCATCCTTTTAAATTGCAAATTTATAATTCGTATTAATAATTTGTTGCTTTGCTAGTATTCTTCTCTCTTCCATATTCCATGCCCATCTAATTACAGCACCAATTAATAATGGTTTTAAAAGAATAATGTGTTTGCTATTTTAAATTAATTATTTGTGGTTTTATAGCATAGATGTTGCCAATCTGCAAGTTTTTTGCAGATTAAAGAGGAAATTGTCACAGATTTGTGAAGTTCAATTTCCGATTTCGAGCATCTTCTTTCAAATATGAAATTTAGGCTTGTTTGTGCACAGATATAAGTTTTAATGTAGATTGCGGCAAGTTTCTATTGTACATTTGAAGTTTCTTATTAATGATTTTAATGGATTTTTGCTTTAAATAGGGTTGCCCCCTTGGAGCTATCACGCACTAGTTCCAAAGAGAGAAGAGTGGTGTTGGTGGCAGCGACAGCACTGCTTGATGTCCACGTGAGGCCCTTCAAAAGAAGGGACCACTTTGGGTGCTGACAAATCCCACATATTTTACTGTTATGGCAACCTGTGATCATAGTCTACTTCCAGGGTGTATAACATTACACATTCTGTTGCTTAAATCAATAATCTCTATAAGATTAGTGGAACTAGTCTGAAGAAAGAAACCTTCCACTCACTTTAATCAATAAAATCAATATGAAAATGAATGAAATAGGTTGCCTTTTATGACAAAAGTAAAAACATGATATAAATACTTAAATATTTTTCAAGCGTTTCCTAGATTCTATTCAAAGCTAGCAAACACAAGCACAATGATGTTGCTACGTTCATTGCTTGGATACAACCTAACAGGCCAAAATATTCAACACAATGATAACACCCTCAACAATCAGAAGCAAACCTCAATCATCATGTAATTAACATTCAAAAGATAAGAAGATTATGGTCAAACTAACAACAGGAGGTTATTTACATGAATACCAGTAACAAACATTTTACAAATTTCCACACACAGGCAATAAACCAATCAACAAGAACGTTACTCCATAATTAAATTTTATAGTGCAATATGTGATGGCCAACCCACATGAAACTGAGTTCAAAATTTCATTCTACATATACAATCAAATTACTTAATCCTTTATTGGTTGCTGAAAGTATTTTGTTGCAAGGAACTTTCACATGTTAGCTCAATCTTAACATTACTTTCTATTCTTTTGGGTCATGGAACAGTATTATTTCCCATCAAGCCTAAAACAACATGATATCCTTGTCAAATTGAATTCCACATTTTTCAAACAACAACAAAAAATATGATTGATTGCCACTATGGCAATAAAAATGCTTAAAACATAAGATGAAGTTTGTAAAGTGAACACAAGATTTGAGACCTTAAGTCATTGCTAGAATTAAGACGACATATAATTCACATTCTTAAAACAATCAAAATGCATCCACCTCAAATACAAATAAAACATCACCTTTGCAAAATAATACCACCAGTAAACAATTCAGGCGGGATTGCTTAAATGTTTAAAAATGTATTAATTTGTGTATTAAGGATTAAAAGCAAATCACAGTTACCAATATGATTATATATGATTTTAACAATTAGAGGAAAAATTATTAAATCCCAGCAATGAATAACTATTATCTCTTACCACATTTAGGCTTTTCAGTTGTATTAAATACTATGGAAACATATTAATTAATTTAATAGTTTCCACTGTGTGATGGTATATGAATGACAAGGTAATTCCATCATAGAATATAAGACATAGGATCTTCCAAACAAAGTTAAAAAGGTCGGTAATACCATTTATGAACCAACTGATAACTTGTGTTGTTTACAATTACCTTAACCAGTGGTCTGTCAATGGTCACAATTACAAAATATTCAAGTCAGTATCATCCCCTTTGTTAAGATCACTTTCTTTCTCAAATAGTACTCCCTTTGTGAGGATACAGTCTCCATCTTCATTCTAAACCATTACTAATTTTCTATAAGTAAGATGGGTTTCAGATTCAGTTGCAAATAAAAAACTTTCTGGGTAGATTACATGATGCTCACAATTTTAGGAGTATGGGAATAAAATATATACAGAGCTGATGGATGAAAGATAGATTTTGGAATGACATGGCTTGGAATAAGTGAGAATGAATCCTTCCAAGGGATTCATCGCGATGATGGGAAGATGGTTTATAAATATACATTTCCGTTTTCTTGACATAACATCTGTAAAGGATGTGATAAGAAACTTCTCCCTCATTCCCCTATGTCAACATAGTTTCAAGCAGCGAGATATTCAACAGACAATTACACTTCATGTTCCGCCTTTGCTGCTTAATAATAGAATAACTCTTAGTGAGACCATTCCATTAATTTATCTTAAGACCATGGGGATATTTGAATAATAAATCAGGGAATTTGCAAATATTGTTTAACAAGTTTCGGAATCCAATTTAATACAAAATTTAAATAGCAAACTCGAACTAGTTTTGTAATTGGAAGCCAGGATTTTCGGAAGATATAGTAGAAATTCATTACAATTGCTGATAGTAACTTAATAACAATATTTGCATTTAAGAAAATAATGAGAATATCTTGTGCAGACTAAAAAGCAGGAAGGAATTCTGGTTACACATATATTATCATAGAAATCTCAAGTTGTTTAAGTGTTCATGTATGAGTTTACCATGCCCTGTTCTTAATAAGTTGAATCAGATATCCACGCTTTCTGAGTAAATGCGAGATATATGAAACTACATTTAGGCTTTTCAGTTGTATTAAATACTATGGAAACATATTAATTAAGTTAACAATTTCCACTATGTGATGGTATATCAACGACAAGGTAATTCCATCATAGAATATAAGACATAGGATCTTCCAAACAAATTTAAAAAGGTCGGTAATACCATTTATGAACCAATTGATAACTTGTGCTTTTTACAATTACCTTAACCAGTGGTCTGTCAATGGTCACAATTACAAAATATTCAAGTTAGTATCATTCCCTTTGTTAAGATCACTTGTTTTCTCAGATAGTACTCCCTTTGTGAGGATACAGTCTCCATCTTCATTCTAAACCATTACTAATTTTCTGTAAGTAAGATAGGTATCAGATTCAGTTGCAAATCAAAAACTTTCTGGGTAGATTACATGATGCTCATAATTTTAGGAGTATGGGAGTAAAATATATACAGAGCTGATGGATGAAAGATAGATTTTGGAATGGTAGGGCTTGGAATAAGTGAGAAGGAATCCTTCCAAGGGCTTCATCGCGATGATGGGAAGATGGTTTATAAACATACATTTCCCTTTTCTTGACATAACCTCTGTAAAGAATGTGACATGAAACTTCTCCCTCATTCTCCTATTTCAACATAGTTGCAAGCAGTGAGATATGTCAACTCTGTTATGATGTTAACAACCGTAGAGTAGTGCTGCAAAAACTCAGCGGTTACAATGAATTCTTACAGTAATGCCACTGCATAGCAATTTGCAGTACAACTGTTTTTCATGCCACATAGGCAGTGCTAAGGCAACCTTACAAGTGGTAAAGAGGCATACATGAATCTGAACATTTGAGAATATCGAAGATGAGATCTACATGAACATGCAGAAAGACCTACCCTGGTCTGCCGGGTGTTATAAGAGTTGCAACTTTGACACTTGTGTGCAACAATGTGAAACTTTACTTCAGAAGTTACTCCACAGTTATTGCATAATATCCAAACTTGCTCAAATGACCGACAAGAAAGTGGTGAGGTATTTTCTCTCACGCTACTAATGGGCTCTAAAATATGCCTCCAAATTATACCACATTAACATCAGACAACTTATCATTTTGTTCTTGTAAGCTTCAGGCATTGGAGTCAAAGCAACGTACATGACAAAAAAAAATATCAGAATCCACTCAAGAAACTTAAAAAATCAATTGCCATTGGACGAAAGAAAATTTCAGAAATATGAGAAATCAAAATTAGCAAGAACACATATAATAAGCTACTCTTTATACAACCCATTGCAAGTTGACTTCAAGATGTTCATCTTGTCGAAAATATCTACCTCTCGGTCAAGTTTCTCCCACGATTTAGACATATCACAGACAGATTTGGAGCACACTGGACAAGCAAATCTGGAAAGGACAAACAAACATGTCAGAATGTCAAGACATTTGAAATAAAATTAAATCTTCTACAAACTGTGACCACAGATCGCTGAAGAAAGTACCATCAATGGGCATATCAGTGCAAGCATATCTAGTATTGTGTAATAGTATAGGTAGACTGGAAACAAGAGGTTGTGAGCCAGGCCACAAAACAAGCCACATATGAAACTTACTGAAGTGTACCTACAGGATAACGCTTTAGGACGGTATTGCATGTAAAGCCATAGGTGGACAAGAAGGGGATTATTGATCATGTGGAATAAAATCTCAATAGAGGGATATGACTATTCCAGAATTATGATAGACATGAGAAAAACTAACTGATCATTAAGCAAATTCAATTGATTTTTGATGGACATGAACAAAGTCAACTGTTTGACTTTTATCATATCAAGCATATCAGGTATTATACTATAATAAGATAGCTTGCCATCACATATATAACAACTACAAGTCAGAGATGGTACACAAGGCAGGACACTGAAACCACTGATGTTGTTTGTATAAGAGCAAGAGAAAAATAACATAAATGCACCCGGTATAGCTAGGTAATCTGAAGCTAGCTCTAGAAGTGGGTACTATTGGTCGGCTTTTTTATTCCTCTGCTTCCCCTCTCTCCGTTAGAAACCTTGAGCATCCATACCGATGAAAATGAATCCATTACTATCTTTCTATGCTTTTGCGTTAGAATATAAAGGTCAGGTGCACTGGTTTCGTCATATCTCTCTACAGTTGGAAAGAGTCCGAGTGCTGAAGGCGGTCAATGGAATGTGTGCATTGCGAGGCTGAATTCACAGGCATCAAGCGGTGGAAAGCTAAGAAACACGCCAGATTGACGTGGGACGTTGCCCCCCATGATGAAGAAGAGGTTGGTCTGCGCGTTGTGGTGTCTTTGTGGTTTTCTCCAGATATTGGGTCAAGGGTTTGAGCTTCTTAGAGACCGGGAAATCCCTAGCTCAACTGAACTGCTCTCCGAAACTTCTACCTATAAATCTATGTGCAGATGTCGTTGTGGAGCCGAAGCAATTAGCGTGTAGCCACTTCTTTTCTTTGAAATGTGTTCCAAAGGTGAGATAAACAAAGCACTCATTTGCATTATTAAATCAATATACTTTTGAAAGAACATATATAATTGATTCAGGCTGCCATTTTTGTGAATTCTGTTGGTGCAAGTAATTAAATTGTCTGAGGAGTGCCCTATCTGTGTGCAACACAAGGGCAACCAGGGCTTTAAACTTTCTGGAAGGAGAGATTTATAATTTGATTATTACCCTTGGGAAAGAGAGCCAGTCCCACACCAAATGTGTGGTAGTTATACAAAATATACATCATGATACTCAGCTTGGTCCATTTCTCAGATGGCACCGGGTCTAAAATATAAAACAATTTGAAAATGGTGCAAATGCAATCCTTTGTATCTATATGAAGATACAAATAATGTACACAGTGCCCTGTGATGCATCAAGGTTCTGCCCTGGGGCCTGATTTATATTTTGTTTTTTTCGACTGAGATCTACATCCCCACTGAATTGGGATTTTCAAACTAAGCAGGCAGCCATGAAATTTGTCTACATATAACTATAGAAAATTCAGAAGATACCAAAAAAAAGTATAGTTTATAGGAAAAGTGTTGGGTATTTTAACCTAGGGAATAATTATTACCTGGTCTAGTGAACTACTGCTGCTACTACTGCTATTACTTGCAGTTATAGAAAACAACTATAGCCGTGATCAAGTTGTAATTCTTCAGTATAGAAAAATGTGTATAGAAAACAAAAAAGCATAGAAGAATTATGGGTGAGCTCCCTTTCATTGTGGCTCAAAGTATCATTTGTTATAAAAAGTCTTTGAATAGTACAATGAATGACGAGAAGATTTTTCACATTATGTGTATACAGGTTTCATACATTTGGTGCTGATGGTGATTTTTATGTGGATGAATCATATTTGGTGATATATTATTTGTTTTATTGGACTTTGTGTGACACATATATATAGAAATTAGATTCTTCAATTCAGAAACCAATTAACACACGTACAGTTATAACATGCTGGGCTGACCTGTAGGAGGCCCGTAGGCACCACAATTTGTAGTGCAAGAAAAAGACATTGTTCTGCACGGTTCTCTTTTGAAACTTTCCGTCGTTGGGTTTGCTGCAGAAACTGAATGCATTAGTAGTTACAAGTATTGTCATGATATTTATCAACAAGTGAGTGTGTGGTGGAAAAGGCATAGTTGAGTTGAGACTTTAGACCTCCCTCTGGCTGTCGCAAAACACCCCATGACTAATGCACATTGAGCACCTTTTTTACATGGTTAAAACGATTGGTAAATTAACTGTCAGCCACTTTTTGCAGCCACTGAAGGGACATAATGAATCTCAACATCTCTTCTGCGTACCATCTGGCCCACCTTCCACAAAGCATTCTAACCTTGATGATACCGCACACTAGCACTTCTGATAGAGTGGCCAACTTTGTCCTTGATGACAGAGAGGCCCCCTCTGGACAGGCATCTTAATGAGGGACCAAGGAGTCGGATGGATGGAGAAAGAGATGCTTGGAAAATAGTTAATCAAGGCGCCAATACTTTGTATTCATAAGTGTCACTCTAGTGAGGCGCTCACAGTATTTTGACAAAAATATGCAACAAATAATTACACACCATTCTGGCAATCCTTTGCTGTAACTTGGTGTAACAAATCTTTTGGCTTTATCAATTCAATCAATTTTAGATTTCCTTTTTAGTCCATAAATCTGTTCAGAGAATTAAAAAACCCCAAGACAATTGAAATCGGCTGGCAGGGAAGGTTTCCAATGCGATTTATCATCAGATTCGAGGAGATAAGTCGCTTTAAATGTGATGGAGAGAGTTCAATAGGTTGCATTTTTATCTATTCCTTTTCAGTTTCTCGATAATTAGAGCTAGGCATGGAAGGATAGTGTGGACTTGGCTAGCCATGGTGAGAAATGTGTACCTTTTTGGCTCAGGTGTAACAAACTCTTGTGTTTCTGATCAACGCAGTAGGTTTTGGATTTTTACCAAGTTACAAATCGCTTCAAATACTCTCAAAATCCAGTATAGTTGTGTGTGAACGGCGAATGTTTTCAATGTGGAATGGGAAATTTATGGCCTACAAATCGGTATATAATGAAATATTGTGGAGTAGGTAACATAAAGTTTTAGCCACAGATTTAGTTTGCAGGTTTAGCAGGACAAAATATATGCAACAGAACTTCATTTCAGAACATATTTCATGGAAAAACAAACTAAAAAATCAACTTAAAATGCAGTTTTTCTATGGGTTTTCAAAACATGGGCTTCAACCCTTCATATTCTCTTCATCTAGGCTTGGATTAGCCAGGCGGATATTTGCTGTATCAATTACTGACAGCCAAAAACACGCAACCCAAATCTGAAGGGCCATCCCCCACATTTTCATCACATTTTATCTTAAACGGCCAATTTTCAATCACAAAATAGAAAAAGTAGGGAGTTGATCCTCAAATTCCAAGCCTGTTTGGAGAGATTGAATTTGAAGGACAAGATACAAAAAGTTGCGACACATATTTCTTCTCAAACAGTGAGGAAGTCTCAGCTGAGTCTTTTCTGGCCTTCCGATCGTGCCCCAAAATAAGCCTTCACCATTTAGGTAAACTAAAATCGGTTCATGCACTAAAAACAATAAATTTTTGCACAAATATTTGATTAAAATAAGAAGGATTTTAACGTCTTAAAGGTCGTGATCTTCCCTCCTATACTACATAGAGACAAAGGAAATTGTGAGATCCATCCAAGAAAGACCTTCCTGGAGTTCCATTCACAGAATATTATAAATCAATAAGAGGATTTGACAGCCGTTGTTTCTTCAATGCTTCTATAAAAAATAACCTGCCATGCCACAAGATGGTAAAAGCATTCCTAGTGTCAGTGCTTCTATAAACAATAACCTGCCATGCCACAAGATGGTAAAAGCATTCCTAGTGTCGTCTCAACGCACCGCCACTCGCAATAAAAGGATAGAGAAAAATTACTGCAGCCCTAAAATATGTTTGAAAATATCAAAGGTAAAGAATTTGGAGGGCTACGCTTGCAAGCATGAAAGAAAGAGTGTCACAAACGCCTCAAGTTCAACCCTGGCGCAACTTACACAATACCTTCAAATATTTCTAAATTACAACAAGTATACAAGATTTTAGAGGCTGAAAATTTTCCTTTAACAATAGACATGCACATATTACAGATTACAAGGTTTCAGAGAATACGATTATAATGAGAGCCAGAAAACTAAAATGAAAACTTAAACTACACCGCCGCGCAAAGGATCGCCAGAAATTCCCATTCATAACCAACTCTGAAGTAGGAAACAAAGTATCAAGGATCCGTCTGAACACAATAAAAAAAAATAGTTAGACAAGTACCACCGCCAGAACAGAGTACCAAGCAATTCATTTAAATGGGTTGCCAATTAAGCTAACATTTTAACGAGAAAAGTGACACGTTACCTTGAAGTCCTGGGCAATTTCCCTCACAAGCCTTTTGAAATGGCAGCTTTCGAATTAGCAATTCCATGCTCTTCTTATACTTTCAAATTTCTCTGTTCAGTCAATTAAACAATTTGCAATAAGATACATATACTGTAAAGAAAACATTGTAAACATAACAATAGAATCCAAAGCAAATTTACACAGCCTGTACATACCGAAGAGCAAATGTTTGGGGACGATATCTATGAGGCTTCTTCACACCTCCAGTTGTGGGAGCAGATTTATGAGCAGCCTAATTTAAAAAAGGAGCTTCAGAATAAAATGCCACAATAAAAACAGCACGCCTCAATTAACTCCACCAAAGATGCAACGGAAAAAATATAGGAAAGTCGTTACCTTTGTTGCGAGCTGCTTCCTCGGAGCCTTTCCTCCTATAGATTTTCATGCTGCCTGCTTCGTACCAGCCATGATTCATAGAAAAGAGCGATCTACAGCACAGAGAGCAAGAACGAAAGCATAAGACCAAAGCCCAAACATCAAAACAGAAATTCCAAAACCACACCAAAAAATTACTATCAATCTCTTTCAAAAAAACGCCACAAGAAGTCCTGATGTTAAACTTCCATCTTTGCGCTAGTGTGCTGGGTGGACTTTATTTTACGCATTATTAAATGTTTCGTTTGCTTGGAAATTAACTTACCTTCGTGCGAAAAAGCACCGCATATCAAGTCTCAGAAGCTGCAGTTAGGTACTGTGATAAATGCTTTTGATGACAGTGTACCTTCCGCTGATCAAAATCATAATAAAATTAAATGTAAATCTTGAAGAACAAATTTATGATTGAGATCAAAATTATTAGACTTGGATGGATTGTAAATAGTCATATCACTTGTAAAAGAAATTTCATCAAACAATGAATTTAGCAGATGGTATTGCGTGATCTTTACAGTGCTGATTCAAGGACAGAAAGTAAATGCAAAGAGAAATCTAAGAAGAGGAAAAGATGGCTGAAAAAAAACCAAAGAAGTTGAAAAGATGGCTTAAACCTACAACGGAAGCCATCATGTCGAATCCAGAAAACACCATTTGATATCCAGGACGTATATAGAGACAACACAAAATACAACACACCTGTTCAAGAATAACACCCACTTGCATACAGTACAATTTAACTCTGATATTAAACGATTTTACTAAATTTCAGACCACGATCCCCAATTGCATGAGGCAACAATGTTCATTCACACATAATAGAAACTATTTAATTAACCTCTGATTTCAGGGTTAGCCAGCATATTTCAGGTTGAATTTAGTTTAAACAGATTATGTAGTAAAATGGTTAAATCTACTATATCTACCGGTAAAGTGGTGAAAAGTATACAGCAGAATACAAAAACAAACCAACAGAAAATACATTCATCTGTGTCTTGCAGTCATGCTTTACTTTGACATCATGACTATCCCTGGAGTGTTTTGCAGCCTACTTCTACATGGAAACCATTCTACTTTTCTCTGTCCAAACATCATTTTATGAAAGTCAACCATGATTTACTTGTATAAAAATTATTCTTAAGACTGAAATCGTGAATTATGTGAGTTGCTTTTCCTAAACGAGGTCAAAAAAGTTCCTTTGTAAGCCGATAAAAATGTAAGGGAGAAATCTAATAAAGTCTATCCTTGCAATGTCACCTATATTGCTGCAAAAGCTAAGAAAATGAACAGAAAGCATGGAGTACGTACAGGAGACCAAAATTTCAGTGGATATGAATATATTGGTAGGCCTACATATTAATAAATATGGAGCAAACTGTCTTCAAAAAGAATGAAATTAATCCTTATAATGTAAGTTATAATGCTGCCAAAGCTAAGCACATGCCGAGAATGGAATCCATAAAGGATACATAAAGTACAGATGATCTGAATACATAACTTTTCTGAAACTAACAAAAACACCATGTCACTTGTATCCAGTCAAGTCCAAAACACCAATGCTCTGCTTTGTAGCCTCGGTAGCCCAACTCCACTTAAGTCGCCAAACAAGTGAGAAGACTACTCTGCTAAGAAAGAAAGTGAATCAGGCTACGTCAGGTTCAATAATTTAATAACATTTTGTGCATGTTTATATCGTACAGAAAAATTATCTCGGAGGCATCAAAAGAAAACACAATTATATTGAATACAGTAAATACAAAACCGTGTATGATTCCCAAGGCACTCTCAGAGCCCATCTGGAAAAGAGATATCACATAACGTCTGCAGCACTAATAATCTACGTTGCATTGGCTTCAGGAACAGAGGAAAAAGCGGGTAGGGAGAGCAAATATTCAAAAAATGGAATGCACACCTCCAAAATTCAGGGGATATCAATAATATTTATATATATGGTATTCACCAAAAAACATGAATGATGAAAAATTGAAGGAGAATTAAATATCCGACTGGCAATCACGATATCAAAAATATGAAATTTAAATATCATAATACATCATCCAAACAGAAATCACGAAGTGAATAAGATGTAGAGTGCAAGTTAGAGCAACGCTCGTTTAGGCATTTACCCACCAGTCCCCAAGCTCCCAGCATGATATACAACCCGTGTCCTCAAATTATCTAGGATCATGGGAACTGCCCCTTCAAAATATATATATTCCAGACCGGAACACCAATAGCATTCTTATGGCATTCCAAAGTTCACAAAATGCAGGATTGGAAGGTACATCAATTTTGTAAAGAGGACGCATCTAGTGCAAAAATATAGGGAAAAGAATAAATCAACTCTTAGATCTAATGTCAAAATTTCAATTCAAGATTGGATATCTAAAAATATAGGGAAAAGAATAAATCAACAAAATTTCAATCCAAGATTTGATATCTAAAAATAATGATTCTTAACTTCAGGCTTTTTATAAAAAAACAAGATCCATCTTAATCGCAGATCTAGATCCAATCCATCTTAATCACATATCTTTTAAATTATACGGTCAGATCCTTATATTACAAGGATTTCAACATGACTTCAGATTCTTACATTAAGAGGATTTTAACATGACTTTTTTATTCATCTCGATGGTTAATAAACCAATGTTAAAATAAATCTAAGATACATAAGGCTTTCCCTCAGATACTTAATTGATCTAATATTAAAATGAATCTATGTTAGTAAAAACCAATCAATTTTTGATCCGTAATTAAAAACCAATCAATTTTTGATCCATAATTAAAGTGGATCTAATATTAAAATGAATCTATGTTAGCAAAAACCAATCAATTTTTGATCCGTAATTAAAACGAATCTATGTTAGTAATTAAAACGAATCTATGTTAGTAGAAACCAAACCATGAAAATGGAGACCAAGCAAACCCAAATATGAAAAACTACGATAAATGCTGGAATAAAACAAACAGCCATCAAAATTGTTTAGATCCACCAGGAGTAAATTATTGTCCATACTTCCCGAGGAAGCCCGATATGAATCAACAAGCAAACCCAAATACGAAAAACTACGAAAAATGCTGGAATAAAACGAACAACCATCAAAATTGCTTAGATCCACCAGGATTAAATTATTGTCCATACTTCCCAAGGAAGCGCCAATATGAATCAAGTTTCTTTCCTCTATTTTAAAAACTTTTCATGTTAGCTTTATAGATAATAAGCATAATTTAATTTGGGAAAAAAAATGACCCAGGGTTTCAAACTTTTTCCTGGTGAACCTATATAAACTTTCAAGGTCTTTTAGATATGAGTAACAACAATATCCCTTCTAATCAGCTA
>APFE031230775.1:31221-80763 GCA_000404065.3 Pinus taeda
TTCAAGAAAGAAATGGGGTTAGCCGGGCATGATTATCAAACTTGACATGGAAAGCACCTTCAATAGAATCCATCACTCCTTTTTATTCTCGGTGATGGAAAAATTGGGTTTCTGTAATGAGGTCATAAATTGGACTAGAGATTGTATTGGAAGCCTGTGGATAGCTCCTTTAGTAAATGGACTCCCCTGCAATCTTTTCTCCACGTCTAGGGGTTTGAGGTAGGCTTTGAATACAAGCTCCTAGTAGTAGAAACCTTAATATATTAGTGGCAGAAAACTTAATACGGAACCTAGAGATGGGAAGAAGGGAAGAGAAGGGAGAATATGAGGACTAAGTATAGAAAACAACAATAAATATGTGTATCATTCCCAGTTTGCTGACGATACACTGTTGTTAGGGGGAGCCTCCAAAATTATTGCTCGGCGATTCAAACCAGTGTTTGATCAATATCTAGACCTGTTGGGGGGCTTCATTGATAAAACAAAGAGCCTAATCATAAGATGGAACTGTCCACTTCAAAATATTAATGAAATTGTGATGGTTCTGGGATTCCCTTTAGAATGGAATGGAAATTATTTAAATATCTAGGGAATCCCCATTTTGATCGGTGCCTCTAATATGGAGAGTTGAATCAATACCTTAAATAAAGTTTCGAAGAAATTTCAAGCCTGGGGTGCTCAATGGCTCTCTTCATTAGGATGTGTTGTGATAGTTAAATATGTTCTATCGTCGCTTCCTGTCTACCTATACTCTAACCTTCTAGACCCAAAAGTTGTGCTCGATCAGATGAGCTTGTTAATTCACAAGTTCACAAGTTTCTATGGCAAGGAGGGAGGAATAGTGAAAGAAAATTCCATTTAGTAAACTGGAATGTAATTTGTCTCCCAACGGTTAATGGGGGATTCGCAGTCTAAGAGCAATTTAATGATCTGTGTATCTCTATATAAGATCAGATCTGTCAGAGAGAGTCAATAGAAGAAAAACCCTACAGCTAATCTGATCTTGTCCTAAAATTATCAGCGTGTTGCAGTAATTATAAAAACTCTACGACTTCAGAGAGGATGTTACATCAATTTTTAACATTGAATATTTGATTATACAAAGAGTTTCTAGACCTGTAGCATTTCTGGAAATTCAGATTTGATATTTTAAGATCTCCTTGTTCTGTAATGCTGTGAGTTGAGGTTGCCCATTTCCTGCTGAATGAAGAGTGTTAATTCAAATGTTCCAAGTGCATTGAATAAGCGTTTTGGACTTGGCAGCCTTGAAGTTCATCTAATAAAATGTACCCAGGATCCAGCGATAAGGCACTTTTGGATAACCTGTTAGCAGATCTATTAAATTCTCTGAAGATATGTTGGAATCAAATATCTTGGAAGTAGTTTTTTAATTCTTTGATTCTGTTTCCAAGCACCCCAAATTAGAACTTCTAACTGAGCAGCCCCTGTCAACCAGTGAATTACAATCTTGAGACGCCAAGTATCAGAATGTATTTTATATTTTTTAGCTTTGCTAATGTCAGGAGTGCCCATGCAACTATCAGTGCTGCTTTGGTATTTGTCCCGAATGCAATGCCAATTCTGAAGCAAATTGACCTATTCTCTGGCAGTTTGATTAGCTCCCCACCTCCACAAATATTTTCTTATGCAGCGCCATCAAAAAATCCAATGGGAGAATCGAGAGATATCACAGGAGGGTTAAGTCTTCTAGGGACTTTTTCGGACTGCACAGGGAGATATTCTCCGAAAAGGGCAACAAACTTAGATGACTAAGGGTACAAATTCTGTCATTTCTGAAAATGATCTTATCCCTGAGCAACCATATTCCCCAAGGCACATAGATTGGAATAGCACAGAGGTGTTCTAATTTCTTGACCCAGGAAAAACATAATTTCCTCAAAGGAGGACCACCTTAGGTTTATTCAAATATCTAGAGCCTGTAATACAGTGAACCAAATTTCTTGAGCTATTAAGCACTGGGAGAAAAAACATAATTTCCTCAAAGGACCACCTTAGGTTTATTCAAATATCTAGAGCCTGTAATACAGTGAACCAAATTTCTTCATGTTGTCTGCACAGGTGACAACTGTTTGGTCTTATGAACCCTCTTTTTTGGTGGTTCTCCCAAGTCAGAGTTTTATTGTGAAGAGCTAGCCAGGCAAAATATTTTATCTTGGTTGGGATATGCCATTTACAAATATGATTGCTCCACCATCTAGAGTTTGACTCAGCCTCAGAATGACCTATTGCATCATAGGCAAGACGGGCATTTACCTCCCCGGATGATGTATCCCAGCTCCAAATCAGTGGGGTCTTTGGATCTGTTGAGTCTTACTCCATTTAAATTTATCCTTTTTTATGAAATTATTCCATTCCTCTGCTAAAACACCAGCCAACTCTAGCTCAGATGAGGTCAGCCAGTAGTTTATGGAGGGGAGAGATGGATCCCCTGTCCTAATAATATGTAAGTGGAATAGGCCTTTTGAATGAAGACAGCTAATTGGAAAACTTGTAGACTCGGGCACCGCCTATGAATGGGTCTTTTGCAAGAACAACCTACTTACCATCCCTGATTTTCCATGCAATCCATTTGAAGATGAGAGGGAATGAACTTTCAATACAATGGAGCCTCTTTTGTCAGGTTTTTCTGCATGACCTCTAATCCAGTCAACCAACAACAGATGTTTTAAATATTTCCTTTTATAATCTGGCTCCAAAGTCCCCCACCAAACAGGGCTCTCCACAGGTTTTTTCTAGAGTCAAGGCTTTTGCAAACCAGTTCAGATTTTTGAATCCCCATCCTCCAAGATTTTTTGGTAATGATGCCTTTTTGAATCCCCATCCTCCAAGATTTTTTGGTAATGCTATAATCATAGGCATGACCAATTGACAAGGTGTATTCCTTCCTTATTATTTTTACCAGTCCACAAGAATCTGAACAATCTGAACATCAATTGCCTGATAGAGCTAAGAATAGCAGAGGGAATCTTAGCTAATGATAGTCAATACACTGGGATATTTTCCAGCACTGCTTTAGTAAGTATCATTCTGCCTCCCAGAGAGCCATTTGTAACACAACAGATTTATCTTTTGTTCTACCTTTCTAATCAGCGACTTCCAGTCCTCTCTCTGGTAATCATTTGGCTTGAGGAAGTAGCCAAGATACTTTATATCGTTTTCGAGAGAGATAATCTGTAGGGGCAGAAAGGTCTGAATAGTCAATAGGGTTTCTGAACTGACTAAGAATTGATGAAAGGGGGATTTTTCATTCTGAATTGATAAAGGGTTTCTGAATTCTACCTACCTTGGTGTTAATTTTAGGATAACAAAGGCATGTTCTATGCTTAGAGCAATTTTACTTCAATTTTCTTTATTAGCCCAACATCATATTCAGTATAGCAAACACATCAACATGATAGTAAAATGCAGATAGAACATAAACAATAAACAATAACAGTTGAAGACAAGCGAACACAAGAGGACACAAGTTATGACACCAGTTAGGGGCAAACCCCAATGTGGGGAAACCCTTGATCAATTCTTCTTATAATTCTTCAAAAGTTCAGCAAAACGAGAGAGTACACTTTACACTATTCACTTGCCCAAACTGATCAGTCAAAACCACAGAAACAGAAAGCCTTAACCAGAAAGTCAACGTTGGTCAACAGATTTGAAATCGACCTCCAAAACAATGCAGTCAACCTTGGTCAACTCAGCCTCCAACAATAAGATAATGCAGCCCAAAACAGTATGAAATTAACTAGTCAAATCTGGTCAACAAAAGTCAACGCAGCAACCTGAATTAGGGCAGTCAACGCTGGTCAAATTGCCTCAGTTTTTGTGCCCAGAACAACAGCCTGCCCAAACAGAAGTCTCCCTCACAAAACTGAAGTCAAATAGGGTCAACGCTTGTCAAATTCAGCGTCTTGAAATTTCGGTCAAATCTGGTCAACGCAGTAGCTAGAAAATATAGTGTTCCTTTCACACGTGTGGAGAGAGAGAGGCCCAGAAATCCATACCCAATCAAGATGAGAGAGAGAAACATGAATGAGATGAGATGCCAAAGTGAGGAGACACCTTGTATTTATATGCAACATTGAAGGCTGGAAGGGGCTAATTTGATGGTTAGTTGACCTTGATAATTTGTACATAATCAAAATAAATTCATAACTTCACTTGTACATCTCAGAATGGGATGATCTTTAGATCAATCCTACACTTCTCAGAAAGAGGAATCCAAGAAAAATATCGGCAGCCTCATAAGAGCTGTCCAAAGTGATGTTTGGCCCTAGTTGCCAAATTTAACACTTGGGCATTGAATGAAAGCTCATGAGCATCGTGACATACAACCATGCCCGCAATACCAAATTAATTGTTTCAAGGATAACCATCTCATTAAATAGTGCCCAAATGGGGAGGTCAAATGGTAAATCTTGGGATCTTATTGTTGAAAACCATTTTTAAATCCCAGAGAAGACATGCTGTGCACTAAGGTATAATTGTTTCAAGGATAACCATCTTATTAAATAGTGCCCAAATGGGTGAGGTCAAATGGTAAATCTTGGGATCTTATTGTTGAAAACCATTTTTAAATCCCAGAGAAGACATGCTGTGCACTACAGTATAGAAATTGTAACTTGTCATGATCATGATTTTGACAAATCCCCAATTTTAAGTGGGTTTACCACAGTATCACAGAGATGAGATTTATAGTTTCCTACTACAATATCACAGATTTGAGATTTATAATTTCCGTTGTATCATGGAAAATGTAACTTGTCATGATCATGAGTTTGACAATCCCCTAGTTAAAGTGGTTTTACAGCAATAATACAAAGCTGAGTTTCATAGTTTCCAATGGATTGAGAAATAGGTGTTTATCGTTGCTAAACAGTCACTGTAAATAACTTGCAATGTCACATGGTTAGGGTTCGACTTCGGGTTTACCAATGATTAGGTTTGGTTTGAGTTTGAATTTTTTGATGAGGTTCGGATAAGGTTCACCATTAGGTTCATCTATGTATATAATGAATTATAGGATAAAATAGTAGGAAATCAACATTAGTAAACATCAAAAATGCTATCACAGACATGGAAAATGCAAAGATAAATTACAAGCTTGAGTTGTGACATGAAGTTATGAGTTTTGATCTATGCACTTGGTCAATGGCTATGAGGTTCAATGAGGTTCGCCAACACCGAACCTCAACATTTTTTTAAGGTTTGCCGAAATTCGAACCTCAAGGTTAAAGTTCGATGAACCTTGTGATATAGATAACTTGTAGGAATAAGCTTGCATTTTTTAGGTTTATAGCTCCCAATGGATCAGAAAAAGGCACTTAACCTCATAAAACAACCACTTAATATAACTTGTATCAATAAAGTTTTTATTTCTTAGGTAATATATCCTGGGAAAACCCCAGGCACTTTCCTTCATTTTGAAGTTGGTACCTAGGACAAACCTTAGAATCTTCAGGGCACAGCACCAGGTCAACAACAAAGCTTAAATTTTTTACAACAAAACAAAATAGTAAATACTCATTAAGAGCTCAACATGTCACTTGCAGGAATTGAACCTAGGTGGAGAAAATAACACTCCTTTGAACCACCTAGACTAAGCCCAATTCACAACTTGTATCAATAAACTTGTTGTATTGCAGCCTTGAAATTCTTAGTTTGATAGAATTAGTTTGACTAGCATATCCAGAAACCACTCCCCCCCTTCCCCCAACGAGCATTACCTGACAATCTTAATCTTAACCTTTTTTGCATGATGTTGCTTAAGGTGGGTTTTATAAATTTTTAGCATCTCTGACTCTCAAGTTCATAGAACTTTGGGACTAGTTGGTGTAGAGTCATTTTTTTATTCTCTTTAAATATAGGCTACTGCTGTATGCAGGAAATTCAGCCGTATTACAGGAAACTACAATCATTGTTTATGTATTCTCGGCAAACCATTTTTGCAAGTGATAACTCTACCAGTTGCTCCCACTTTGCACTAGGGGTGAGAATGGAGCTCTAAAAAAATGTCCACAATTGCTGAGTGAATAGTCTGTTTCTTTGCAGACAGTTGATTAAGGAGCACTTGCGTGATCTTACCCTGCATATTTTAAAAGCAGTTCCCAACAAAGCAACGTTATAAACCATGCACTTAGTGGAATTGTTGCGAGACTTAGCAATAGAGAGGTTCTTGGAATTTTGGATGAATGTGCCAAAGCTTGAATTCATATAGCACGAAAACAATCCGTGGGTTTCACATTTGGTTGTAGAGCATTAATTTATTGCAGCATGAAGCTTTTGCAGGCACATAGCTTACCTCCATAGTCCCAGCCAAGCTCTACAATGTTGCATACATTTCTTCAATCTGTGGAATTGGTGCATATCCTGCAACAAGTATGTAAACCCTGTGGCCAACTTCAATCCAGCTGCATCCTGGAAGTTTTTCAACTGTTTGTCTTTAGCATCGTCCTTGCCTTTGCAACATTATCCCATCTTCCAGCTTCAGCATATATATTTGAAAGCAACACATAATTTCCCACATTTTCAGGCTTTAACTTAAAAAGGTTTTCTGACATGTGTTCTCCCAGCTTGACAGCACAGTGAATCCTGCATGCACCAATCAAAGCCACCCCACAATGTAGTGTCAGGTTCTGATGACACTCCTTGGATGAAATCTTCCACCTCATTCAAATGCCCAGCACAGCCAACCAGATCAACCATACATGCATAATGCTCTGTTGTGGGCATGGTACAATAATCTTGAGTCATGCAATCAAAGTGTCGCCTCCCCTCATCCACAAGGCCTACATGATTGCATGCAGAAAAATTACAAAAAAAAAGTGGTATGGTCTGTTTTCATGCATAACTGTTGCATCTGGAAAAAGAGAGCATGCAGTCATACACTCTTTTAGACCGCGCACTTAATGGCACTGTTGCAATACTTAGAAATTGAGATGTTCTTGGAATTCTGGATGAATGTACCAAAGCTTGAATTCCTACAGCACAAAAAGAACCCAGCTTTTCAGTGGTTGTAATTTGTAAAGCACAAATTTATTCCTTTCTCCACTGCATCTTGCAGCATGGAGCTTTTGCAGTCAAGTACCTTACCTCCATGTTCCCAGCCAAACTCTACAATGTTGCATACCTTTCCTATGTTTGTGGATTTGGTGTATCTCCTGTAACAAATGTGTGAACCCTATTGCCAACTTCAATCCAGCTGCATCCTGGAAGTTTTTTCAACTGTCTGCCTCTTAGCATTGACCTCACCTTTGCAACATCATTAAACCATGCATATCATTAATGGCCATACTCCAAAGCTTTAACTTGAAATTTTGTCATCTGATTTTGTACAATGAATTGGCATCATACTAACTTGTGTAATCAGTTATCATACCGCGATAAGACCAAGACAGATTCGTGCAAATGTTGAAAGGCTTCCAGGTAGACGTTGTTTGCTATCAGGAGCAGGAACGGCCCACATGATTGCTGATGTCCTCCCTGCACCAGCAGCTTCGAAATGCCTGTCAAGCCGAACTTTATTTTCTTGGTGTCTGCATCATCTGCCTGATTGGCCTTTTCTTGTTCAGAGAAAACGCTATAGGACTCAAGGAACCTTAGAATTCTGTAGAGGTATCCACATCCACGTGGGAATTATACAAACAGACAGAGAGCTGGGCGCACAGATGTCCCGGAAATTCCTGTCAAGCCGAACTTTATTTTCTTGGTGTCTGCATCATCTCCCTGATCGGCCTTTTCTTATTCAGAGAAAACGCCATAGGACGCAAGGAACCTTAGAATTCTGTAGAGGTATCCCACATCCACGTGGGAGTTATACGAAAAGACAGAGAGCTGGGCGCACAGATGCCAAGGGAAAGAGAAACGTTTTTTAAGGTTTTTTAATGAGACGGCTGATTTTTGTTTAATCGTCTAACAAGAGATCTAACGGCTACGATTAGGACAGAAAGACATTTGGGGGAGTTTATTTCAGAGGGAAACGCCTTACGGCGTAATAAACCTAAGGAATTATACGTATTATAATCCCAATAGATTAATAAACCAAAGGGATTAATATTATAAATCATTGGGATTAATAAACTGAAGGGATTAATATTACCAACCCTACAATGAAATTTTTATTTTCAATTACCACTGAAACCAATATGTTCGTAGTGGCAACATGGCTGTAGTAGTAGCATGGTTGTCGTCCTGTTAGTGGAGTTTGTTCCTACATAATAGCAATTTAGTTTCTCCTAGTTTAGTGTGTGGTTGAGAGAATCTCTCAACCACACTACTGTACGTCTAAGATAGAATTCTTATCTTGAGACTATTGATTGTATAAATATGTGTGTAATTTCCTCATTCATAATAATAGAATATATTGCTGTGTGCTATTTTATCTTGGTATCAGAGCCTGTGAGGGCCTGGCCCCTCCTGGGCTTGGCCCCTCTTAGGCTGAGGGAAAATAAAGAGTTTAGTATATGTTGTTTGTCCATCAATTTTTTTGTGGTCTGTTCAAGTGCTTGAGGGGCTGATTGAAATCGTGTTAAGCACACTGCTGCCCTAGTCTGACGTATAAAGGACGTTGTAAACTCCGTTACCCTAGCCAATTTCATTATGGTGGCGTAGGTATCCAGTGCTCCAATCATTATGCTTATAGCAGTGGCCTTGACAATGGATCTATGCAGTGGAAGAGTGGATGCTCTCTCACTATGTGTGTTAGCGCTGCAAGGAGTGTGGTCGATGGTGCACTGTAAGAGAGTAAGATCCCTGCAGGTGCCTGGTGCCTTCGATTGCTGCAGGTCGTGGTGTTGATACTAGTAGAACCTCCAAGATCGGAAGCCTTGGTGTTTCTGCCAATCGGAGAGTGAGATCCGAGCAGTGTGGCAGTAAATCGGTTGATCAGGGCAGCCGAACTGACAGACTACAGATTGTAGGCTGAGTGGATCACTCGTGTGGTGGTTCGATTTGTCAGTGGATTGGGTGGAAGACTACATATGATGGCAGGAGGAATAATTTCCATCAGTAGGAATGCAATTGCTATCACAGAAACGCGAGTAGATCGAACATGTGTTGATCATCGAGATGATCTCATTGTGTTTACCATGGAGGCATTGTCTCTTGTACGCTTTGCGTTCAGCGTGCTCGATAAGCGTGGATCTAAACCGTAGAAATGCGTTGCTGCTATCTGGTTCGTGGTCGGGCTGGTGTGGCTTCTATGATGACCTTGGTCCGATCTCTCAGATCTGTTAGTGGAGGTGAATGGTTTGATTGTGGGCGCCATAGTTTCATGGAGGCAACAATCGGTGCAGTTTGGTCAAACCGACGGTTCAATGGAGTTCGAATTGGCGATGCAGCTGGAGGTCGAGTGGTGGAAGCTTGGAAACAATAACAGTTTGGCGTATGTGGAGCTGTGGCATCTGTATTGATTGGAGGAGATTTTCCATGGAGATCATCGATTTGGAGATATCCATGATTCTCCTATCTGCTCAAATCCTTGAAGATTGTGAAAGACATTGTCATAGAAAATTTTAAATGTCCCAGGATTGATCGCGGAGAAGTCACTTGGTGTGCGAGGGCCAGTGATGGTCGATTGCGGTGACGTTGCTCCTCTTCCGGATGTACTGAAGGCATGCATCAGGCCCGATAGTGTGGAATTCATTAACGCCAACCCTACCACGTGAGCAAGAAGGCTGGTCATCAGACTTTCGCATAGTCATGGGGAACGGGGTGGGCCTTTTTGGAGACATGGAGGGAGGCAGCATCAAGGGAGGATTTGTAACGTATGTTAAGATGGCACACCCTATTGGTGTCTTGGGTTCACAACCTCGCACGCGCAGGACTGCCCAGTAATTTCTGGATGCATTCTGATTTGCTATTATGAGTACTGAATATGTCTCCCCTTAGTATATGTTGAGATCTGCTACCTACGTGGATCTGCCATGGCCGACGAGGAAGAGTGCTATGAGGCCAATCTCTCTACCGAATTATGGGGGGAAGCTACCTGGGAGCTTCAAGCCGGAGGCCCGTGATGTTTGTACCTTAAAGGTCATCGATTCTTTACTTTCTGTAACCCCTAGGCTCTTATGTAGTGATGAGTTTCTCATGGAGTTGACGCAGATTGTAGAGAGTTTGTGTGGCCATTGTCGTTGACCAGATCTTTCCTGGAGAGAAATGTGCAGTCATGGACTTTTATGGTGCGGCCCAACATCATTAACAGGGCTTTCATCATTATTCAACCATGGTTAAGTGTTGGATTTGTGGATCCCTTGTCGAGTGACTCAGTTAATCTGCTCCATTGGTGGAAGGAGTTGATCTGTGAAACAAATCATGTGTTTTTGAATTCCTGTTGTGGTGGATCGGTGGTAGCTTGCGGGCGGTCATCTCCATGGTGGTGCCCTCACGCAGGAGGCCGAGTAATCATGGAAACATGGCCGCAGTGGCAGCATGGTTGTAGTCTTGTTAGTGGGCATAGTAGTGTTCCTGCAATATTAAACGGAAGACGAGATCGCTCGAACCAGATTTGTGGGTGTTTTATTGCTGAGGGAAATAGCAGATAGAGAGTTTTGTTTGCAATTTGTTTTGCTTTGGTTTGTCCTGCACTTAGTGGGAGAGGCCTGTGTGGAGAGATCCTGACGCAACATCTCGGCGCGGCATGGTCAAGAGAGCCATGGTGTGCCTGATAAGGTGTGGTTGCCGTGGTGTGGCTGTCATTTGACCAAAGCCGACCGGTGAGAGTGACACCTGCGTAGCAAACGGTAAAACCATGACTGTGCAGAACCCGATGTGAAAAGTGTAGATCTGGAGAAGAGTCGATCTCTTGTTGATGCAGAGGCTGGTACATGGCAAGCGTGGAAGCTGTGGCGAACTCTCGCATGTGAAGATGCCGAGTGGTGGAATCCTTTGCTCGAGGCTGCATGGAGGTTGTGTGGAGGTTGCACTTGATTGGTGGCCTATGTAGGTTCTCTCTGTGTGGAGGCTGTTGGGGCTATGCTAGTATACGACATAACTAAGCGACAGATATTTGATCATGTGTCCTGTTGGCTCGAGGATTTGAGAGGCCATGCTGATAGTAATATTATTATTATTATGCTCATAGGCAACAAATGTGATCTTGGTAACTTGCATGCAGTTCCGATAGATGATGCAAAAGAATTTTCTCAGAGGGAAGGTTTGTTTTTCTTGGAGACTTCTGCACTCGAGGTAATTAATGCATTCTTAACTATTTTGACAGAATCTACAGCATAATCAGCAAAAAGGCCCTCATTGCAAATGATGATCAAGGAAATGGAAATTCAGCGTTGTTAACAGGCACCAAACTTGCTATTGGATCTGTGATATTATGTTAATTTACATTAATTTTTTGTGTATGCTCTGTGTGGATGATGTGAATTCATAAATATTGTAAATCTGGTTAAGAATGGGATGTATTGTTGTGACATTTAATTTGGCCAACTATCGTCACCAGTTTAAGTCTATGTTGGAATTGGCCATTCCAATAATAGACAAATTTATTTACAGGAATTCTTAACAACCAGATATGTGATTAGAGGAGTTGCATCAGAGATTGGAGGATGATCGAGATCATGTTGCAGATTGTTAGTGAGCATGAGGCAGTATGCTTGAAAACAGTGACTAGCCTTGATACTGTGAGTAGGGGAAGTGGCATTATGTTGCGATGCCAGGAGAATTGGATAATGAAATGCGATGGAGGATTGGACCGTGGAGTTCTAGATTACTGTTCCTGAAGGGAAAATTGTGTTCTCTTCATGTGGCTGTAAGTGCCTATGTTCCAGTTTCTTTATCAGTGGACCCCTCACAGATGAGGTGAAGGAACACCGAAAACGTTTATGGTGGACAGCAAAACAGATGTTTGTTTAAGTTAGCGTGGTTTGTGGAATAGACTCCCTAGCATGTTATAAGCAAGTCCAGTTGTTGTAATGGTCATTGTATGTACCCAGAAACTCCAAAATGTGGAACGAAATGTAAGATTTTTTAAAGGCATCTGAAAGTTCGTGGTGATCTCAAAACCACTTTGTAATGGTCTATGGTAAGCTTGAAACCATCTTTTGTCATTGTAAAGTGAGGGTTGGTGGTGAGCCAGAAACCATCTATAGAGTTTTTCATGGCTAAAGTGCTTTCGTGACCAGCTTGCCTTTGTGGCAGAATCACCTCTGTGGCTTGAGGTGCTTTTGTGGCCGGGTGTACACGAGAGCTTTATGTTCAATTGAGCAGGTGGACTGCAGAACACCTCTCTCGGACTTAGATGATTTTTAATTTTCTGAGTAGAAGGGGACTGGCGCGCTTTTCACGCCAACAGTCGCTCCAGGATGCGCAATTGGCGCATCTGTTAGGCCATTAATAGCGCCACCGCACCAAAATACCAAACTGGTGCGGAATTTTACGGAAAGATTGCGCCAATTCACCTTCAAGGGGATCCGCGAGAATCCTCATCTTCGTTTGACGATTTACGAGAGGAGGCAGATCAGAGAATTTGTGGATCTGTCTGAGGGAGGTAGATTGTGTTTTGGAGGTTCTGTACATGCAATTCACCTTATGGTGGTAGATTTGACTATCATGACAAGTAGTCATTAACGGGGGAGTTAGAAATAATTAATTCCTACTTGTCTATGGTTGTAATTCTCCATTTGAGGAGTTTGTTCCTACATAATAAGAATTTAGTTTCTCCTAGTTTAGTGTGTGGTTGATAGTTTAGTGTGTGGTTGAGAGAATCTCTCAACCACACTACTGTAAGATAGAATTCCTATCTTGAGACTATTGATTGTATAAATATGTGTGTAATTTCCTCATTTATAATAATATAATATATTGTTGTGTGCTATTTTATCTAGTAAGATGCAAACTTAGGATTTTGGTTAAATCTACTCTCCTTTTTGTATGACCAAAAAGAATATTCTTTAATAACAAATCCTCGCCTATTTTAAATATAAAATTATCGCCATTTATTCAATTAAAAAGCCTTGAACCCTAACCATCTACCGATGTGTTGTGTAAGCTTAAAAAATATTTAAATACATTTGAAATACCCACATTCTTATTCCATAAAGATATGTATTAAAAGTTAAAAACCAAATTAAGAGTGAGGAGAAACTATTTTCTATGAGATTCACTGATATATTTCTTATAATCACCCAAATTATTATAATCACTCAATTAGCAAATTAATTGTTACCAAAATAAATAGGAGTTGGTTACTGCAGGAAAAATTTCGACATTATTATTAGCGTCCTTTAAATGTTAGCGGGAACACTCTTCTTTGGCGGAAATCCAGCCATTCATAAATCTAAATCGCATTGCCTCGACATTGCGCAATTTATAAATCTCTATTTCCTTAAGGAGCTAGATTTACAATAGCTATGCTCATCGGTAATTTGTTAGGGTTCTAGTGAATGGGCCTATCCGTGATTTCTTTGGAATCCATTGTTTGCATTTTTTTTTCATTCAGATGGACATAACCTTTTAATTAACACAAAACCAATCTTTGTTCATTTATACGTTATTGCATTTCACATTAACCAATAATTTGGCTAGATTAATAGAATGCATAAAAATCCATCAATTGCTCTATTAATTTACAGGAAAATCTTCGCATCATAAAGATTTTACCCTACATATATATCATGAATAGAAAATCGTTGACACAAAAATGCAATGAAAGTTCCAGCGGCTGGGATCTAGTAATTTATGTGAATGGTCCACATTAAAGCTGAGCACAAAACCCTAATTGGTAATCATGTAAAGCCAAACTTAAGCCTGAAGGAGATAAAAATAATTATTATACATTAAAGAAAATGTATCATATCCAGGAATTATACAATAAATAATGCCCAAGAAAAATTAATATTGAACTCCAACCCTTGAACTTGGACTCGATTTATGACATTATTAACATGATGAAAGTTGTGTTGAGTTCCTTACCGTGTTTCTTGTACTTTTCAGTTTATCATCCACTACAGTTAAGTCCGTATATATTTCACAACGTAATGCATAATGACGGATGCACGTAATGGAGTGAATATTACATTTGGCAAATGGTTAATTGTAAATTGTTATAATAACGTTTCAATGCATGTTTTTATAAATTTATCTAGTAATTATGATAGTGGTTATGAACCATAGGGTAGAGTAAAATTTTAGTCATATTTTATAAAAAATTAATTTAAATATAGTTTGAACATGTGATTTTAATATGTAAAGGAGTTAATGGTATAAATTTCAATTATTGATAGACTGGCATTTTTCAGTTTATCAAAAAAGAAAAAATAGAAAATAAATTAAAATAGCCCATTCTAAAATAAGAAAAAATAGAAAATAAATTAAAATAGTTCATTTCCGAAATATTTAGGGATTTGAGGAACATATAACAATCAAAAAATTGACCAACCCAAGTCCATTAGATCCTAGAATATTGCAAGAATCTACAATTGACTTAAAAATAACCCTTAAAAAACCTTTTCAAAAAACACTATGGTATTTATAAATAACTCAAACAAAATCAACGTCACCCAACGAACTTTTGCTTTTGTCCACTTTTATTTTGCCTGAATTTTCCATGCTAACGCCCAGTGGAATATTGGAAGGCAAACTTCACGCTAACACGCTGTAGAATATAGGAAGCCGACGTAGTAACGCTCCTCGACACTCAACTCTCTTTCGTCATAACGTTCTAAATATCACGGCAAAGTGTGTTATAGATAAATTAATAGTTTTATTTTATTTTATTTTTTATTTTTTTCCCTTTAGGTTTGGTGTTTTTTTCTATTATGGTTGATAATTTGTTTTTTTATCAATTTATTAAAAAAGGTAGAGGAGGTAAGAGACAATATAACATAAAATTGATACTCTATTATTGTTATTAATTTTTTCCTACCAATTTGTTGAAAAAGTAAGAGAGATAAGATACAATATAACACAAAATTAACGCACAATAATAATACTACAGCTTTTCAATTATTCGTGCAAACTCGATGATTACAATAAACCCAACAAAAATATTTAAATTTTTTCCAAATAACTCAAACCCACACTAAATTTAATTTTACACCACATAAGACTCGGCTTTATTCAACTTAACTGACTGACTCTCTAATTTTAAATAACTCTAATGAATAATTAGCAAACTACGTAAATTAAAAACCACTGGGCTGACTCTCTAATTTTAAATAGCTCAAAAGACTAATTAGCTAATTACGTACATTAAAAACTACTCGGCTTTTCGAAGACTGCCTCGCCGTTCAAGAGTGATGTGACTTACGTTGTCACCACGTTTTTGGACTACAAGCAATGACATTTTGGATTACAATCAATCAGATGATTAGACAGTAGGTATAATCAACTAGGGGGAATGCTTTGAGAGTTTCTGAAAAAGTTGTAGCGATCAACCTCTGTTTTGGCCTTCACAAGTCTGTCGAAATTGTCGTTGAAATACAATTTACCCCATGCTTCGGCTTCTTGGACGGTAGCAGTTCCATTGGCCACACTACCCAGATCTAGATCCAAATAGTTAACATAAGCAGATCTGGGAGAAGAAGAAACATAAGGAGCCATGTATGCGTAAAGCTTTCGCATGTAATCATGGTAGTGCTCATCGTCGGTGGTGTTTTTCCATACGACCTTGTACTGTATGTCAAAGATTTTCCCAGCTCTGTGAGGGAAGGGTATCGCATAGGAAGGAATCCTATTCATTATCCCTCCCAGAGGAGAGAAAAGTGCGTACGCATTCACCTCTTCTTCCAGGATGTCGAACAATCCCTGGAGGCCTGATATGGGCAGTGGGGTTACTCCCATATCTGATTTTATTTTGAAGTGGACTTTGTTGGAATAGTATCTGTCTGTTAGTTTACTCACATTAGCGACCCCTCCGATGAAGGCAGTAGACTCGATCCAGCTCATTTCACTGCACTCATTCTCCTTCATTTTCAACTCCGGGAAGGTTGTGTTAATAATCTGCAAGAACTGGTCCTTGCGTCCCAGATACATCCCTTGGAAAGATGCATTGATATCCTTGGTCCCTCCTTCCACATTAATGCCAAAGAACTGAACACGCATGAACAGATCCTCTTCCACGTAAGGCATGATGTATTGCCAACGGTGAATGGTCTCTGCCAGCACGTCTCGCCCGGTTCTTGAGACTTCAAAGGCCGTGACAATGGTGGGAACGCTCACCAGTTTTATGTTCCAGGAAATCACGACGCCCCAGCTGCCTCCGCCGCCGCCTCTGAGAGCCCAAAACACATCTTCACCCATCGTGTTCTTGTCCATGATTTCTCCGGAGGCGTTCACGAGCAATGCGTCGATCACATTATCCGCTGAGACGCCATATTTTCTAGAGAGGAAACTCAGCCCACCTCCCGATATATGACCGCCGGAGCCAATAGTGGGGCAAATCCCGGTCGGAAATCCATAGCTGTTGGTCGCGTTTGCAATGGCAGAAAAAACTTGACCCACCGTCGCGCCGGCTTCAACCCACGCTGTCATGGAATTGGTGTCGACAACGACGTTGTCGAAATTCATGAGATCAATGAGAATGAATGGAAGATCGGAGGTGTAAGAGAGGCCCTCGTAGCTGTGTCCCCCGCTCCGGACTCGAATTTCCCACCCGTTTTTCACGCAACACATCACGCTATTCTTCACTTGCTCTTTGCTTTGCGGTAAAACTATCACACAAGGTTTGCGCACGCCGGGCTCTGCAAATCTAAGATTTTGCAGCGAAAAATTGAGCAGAACATCGTACTCTGAAGTAGGAGACGATGATATGATCGTGATATTTTCTAAACCGCTCTCCAGTAAACACGATATCAATGCGCTCCCCGAATCAGGCGGATCACTAGCTGTCGTAACCGCAGCCATTATGAGGGGCAATAACACACATAAAGAAGTAAACAAAGGGGTTACACAACACTTCGCCATCTTCACTAGTGAATCGATGCAATCAATCAGAAACCCAGTACTGAATCTATTCGCAGATAAGATGGGATGGTTCATTGATTCCCAGCAATTCATTGCAACTTATAGGCATGTCTCACTTAGGGGCAAAGTTGAACGTCCTCACTTAAAATATCTAATTGTAACTCCACCTCCATAAGTTGGGACACATTCGACATTTACCTACCCTGGAATTTTTAATTTGCTGAAGTTGGAAGGTAGGACAAGTTCCATAGTTGACGAACCATTTTTAATTTCGTGACGTGGGACAAGTTCCACATTTGACAAACCACTCTGTGATATATATATATATATATATATATATATATATATATATATGTATAATATTTAATTATGGAAATTTCTATTAGTAAATAAAATTTGTGATACATGAATATAGATGAAACAGTGACTTTGGTAATCAAAGTTATATGTATAACCCGAGTAATGTCATATAAATATAGATTTAATGGGTGATACCAAATAAGTTTTATATCGTTAAAATTTAAAAGAATATAAAAATAAATTAATGAGCATTTATTTTAAAATTATTATTAATTATTAAAAAGAATAAATATATACGAATAAATATATATAATAATATTTTAATTATGGAAATTTATTAGTAAATAAATGTGTTATAATATTTTTGATAAAATATTTTCGTTTATGTTGAGATTAATATTTTTTAATTAAATCCATTTGATTTAGAGGTAATCTAAAATTGAGTAAGAGAAAATATTTTATGTTAATGAAATGTAAAATAAATTTTATATTAATGAAATGTAAAAAGAAACAAGTAAATTAATAGATATGATTTTGATTTTAGCCAAAAATTTAACGAACTTGAATTCTCTGTTTTTAAGAAAAAAATAACATAACTAATATCTTGTTTAGAAAATAATTTTTGCAAAATCACATAAAAAAATCATTAGTCGACGCTTTTCGAACCAAATAGTGTGGTTTATCGTCAGGACAAGTTGAATATCCAATCTGAGTGATGCATTAAATAGAGACAGCAAGCTATTCCAACAGCTACAATTGACCGATTAACGGTTAATCGGACCTCTAACAGCTAGGTTTAACCAGGCCCCAGGGGGAGGGATCGAAATTTATTTATTTATCTATTTATTTATATTATAATTAAATATACAATATTATGTAATTGTTTATTAATGTAAATATGACTATTACTAATAATTAATATATTATTTCCATTACCCTTTATATAATATTAATATTATTAATTATTTATTAAATAATTAGAATGGTAAATATCCTATATTTATTTTTAAATCAAGAACTTAATTTAATTATTATTTATTAATATATTTATCTATTCTTTAATATGTATTTATCCTTAATTTTTTTTTATTATTCTTAATATTATTAATAGTATCAATAAACAAGATTTTTTTAAGTGCTTTTTCCCAAATTATTCTCTAAACAAGATTATGGATACAGAAGTCTAAATTCCTTAATAACTAATCTCATTAAACAAATTTTCTATCCACATATATATAATGTCTATTAATATAAATAATATTACAATCTCAAATGTTAATAACAATTCAAATATTTTATATTTTCTCATCAAATTTAAACTATTCAGATAAATAAAAATTCTACTTTTAAAAGTATCACTAGTATGGTTTCCCATAAACATATATGGTTATATATGTTTCTTTATCCATAAATCATACAAGTGTTACCGCACCTACAAAAATATCATTCAAAATCATTCTTAGGATTCAAATAGGTGCTAGGTGAGACGGGAAAAAAAATAATTAATTTAAATGTGAAATAATCGTTATTTATAAAATATAAATTAATAATGTAAATAATCTTTTATTTAATTTTAAAAAAAAATCATTTCCGCTAATTAACGTAGCTGGTTCGTGCGGTTAACCCTTGCAATAAAATATAGCACTACCTTCGAAATTCCTGATCTCACTTCTCTCTTTTAATTGCTGACGAGGCGGATCATGCCGGGTGCTTGCGTAAATCATGAATTTCAGCCGCTTCGTACGAGCACGACAGCGTTGGAGACGGAAACATAATTATTTTTCATATGTATTATTAAAATAAAGGCAACTTTTATTTTTAAAATTAATTTCTAAAAGATTTCAGAACTAATTTGTTTTCTTTATCTAGTATAGAATATATAGAAGACTTTTACTATAATTTTATTACAGCTTTCTTATATTTTATTAACAAGTTCTCAATTGAAGTTTCAAATAATAAAATAAATAGCAAAACCAAAGCATGGTATGACAAAGATTGTAAAAATGTGAGGAGAGCTATTAAGGAAGTTGTTGATGAATCTCTTAAAATGGACAAGATAAAAATATACAAAGCTCTAACTAAAGGAAAAAAGAGACAATACATTCGTAAAAGACAAAAGGTAGCTCCTAAGAAATTTTGGAGGACTAGGAAAACTAAAGATAATAATAAAATTGCTTTACACGATTGGAATTCCTATCTTAAAAAGCTCTATGAATCTCCAAATGTCATGGATAACTTTGAAACCCTACCCACAACGAAAGAAGTTTTCTCTCTAGAAGACATTGATTTTAGGGTTAAACACCTGGCTAATGGGAAAGCTAAGGACATTGAAGGTTACCAGGCGGAAATCTTAAAAATTGGAGGCCCTCTCCTCATCCCCCACATCCACAAGCTTTTTAATCAAGCAGTAAAGCAAGGGTTCCCTAAGCTATGGACTAAGAGCCTCATTATTCCTATTTTTGAAAATGGGGATACAAATAACCCCTCTAATTATCGGACAATTATGATAAGCCCTCTCTTAGCTAAGTTACATGGTAGTATTTTGGAAAAGAAGTTGAGTATATGGCTTGAAAGTGAAGGTAAGCAGGCTAAAGGCCAAGTGGGTTTTAGAGGCATCACTCAACAACAGACCACCTCGTTACTCTTAGGATCATTGTGGATGAATGTCGTAATGATAAATCCAATCTCTTTTGTTAATTTGTGGACTTTAGAAAGACTTTTGATATGGTTCCTAGAAACAACCTTTGGAATAGATTAGAAGAGCTAAAGGTTCCTTACGAGTTGAGAGCTGTCACTATTAGGTTATACGAGAATGTAATTACCAAGCTAAAGAGCAATGAGGGGTGGGCAAAAGATATTAAGTGTAATATCGGAGTTAAACAAGGTTGCCCTCTCTCCCCACCCTATTTGGAATTTACATTGACAAGCTCGAAGATTATTTAGAGGAAGCAGGATGTGCTGGCACGATCTTAGCTAGGATATCGTCATCCTTCTTCTCTATGCTGACGATATTATTCTCCTCGCAAGGTGTCCATTTGATCTTATGAGAACAAACTCTCATGAGCTCCATAATGAAACAGGTCATTGGGAAGTTCCTAAAACACCATGGATGGAAAGGATCTGCCATCTCTGTGAGAGTAGGAACATTGAGGATGAAAACCACTTCCTCTTAGAGTGCTCTGCATACAACCACATTAGATCTCAGTTTCATAATATTTTGTCGCAATACTAACCTTCCTAACCTTTTATGATGTCAAAATTATAGTGAGCTTGGGAGGCTTCTCTCCAAGCTTTTTGAGCATAGAAATAAAATCTTAAATCATTCTAAATAATTTGTTTCATTAGGTCCAATAGATTAAAGTTTGGTCTCACCACCACCACCACCACCACCACCACTTGTTAATATTAATATTTTATTTAATTAATTAATTTAATTTAAACAACTATTTTCATATGTATTTAATGTGTGTATTATTAAAAACAAAAATTTTCAATTTTATATTTATTAAAAACATTTAAATATTTTAAAATAAAATGTTATTATTTATTAATCATTATTAATATTAAATAAAATTATGTCAACTATATTTTAAAATCCATATTTTAAAAAAAAATTATCTAATTCAATAATATAATAATTAAAAAATAAAAAAATCAAACATATTTTAAAATAAATACACCTATAAAAATAATTAATTAATTCAACCAGAAAATCACATCTATGAAAAAAAATTAATAATTCAACCAAAAAATTTTTGTATGCTATTCTAGATAGGAATGGTATGTTATTTCTGCCGGCTGTCCATTTACCCATTTTATAAGATTTGTGTGAATTAACTATTTGATTGACTTATTGCTAAATATCGTGTGAATTAAGTATTTGATTGACTTATTGCTAGATTATTTAGTTCATATATTAATCAAATAAAAAAATATAAATATTATTTTTTTTATAATTGACTTATCTATTAAAATTAGAACTTATATTTAAAATAAATATTTTATTAATATTAAATATTAAATATTTTTTCCTTAATTTTGAATAGTGTCTTTTTTTTTTTAAATTTCGGTTCCTCAATTTATCGATACTGCTTTTTTTTAAAATCTCGCATACAAAACGATTGAAGAAACAAAACTTATTTAGTAAATATTAATATTTTAAGGTAATATGAGAATTTAGTAAACTATTTATATTTAATTACACAATAAGGAAAATGTATAATTGAGAAATGTATAATTTGAGAAGTATATGAGAATGACCTATTGTATTTTTCTTTATTTTAAAATGTTATTTCTTTTTTAATTTAATTATAATTATATATATATTATATATATATATATATATATATATATATAAAATGTAGTTGTTTTAAATTGAATAATGCTCTATATTATTTTAGTTTGAGAGCACTATATCTTCAACATGTTAATAAATCAACCTAGATGGGGTGGGGAATTGAAAGAGTGACTTCACATCAAGAAGTGCCCTTAGAGCAGCCAATCAACCCTTAGACAATAATACTTACACTTTGAATTGACTTTAGTTGTTTAAAATACAAACTATTTATTTATTTATATAAAATTGCTAATATGTATATTTTTTAAATTGAATTATCTTAATTCAAAAAAAATTATTGTATGAGAAAATCCTTGTTTCAAATATGACGATAATTTACAGGTTTTTTTCTCCTTTTTCCTACAAACATCAATCCATTTTACACTCGAATCCTCTCAACTAAGGATAGTGTCGTTTCCTCATTTATCCTCTCAACTAAGGATAGTGTCGTTTCCTCATTTTTTTTGAGAAAGCTCCATAGTAACTAGTGCAGCTGAATTTAATAGATCTTTCTCATTATATAAAATATCATACTCCTGGTTACACTTTTATGTTAGATGCAAACACAATTATAGTTGTTATTTCATTGTTCTCTGTCAAAATATTTTTCTATGCAGAGGGTTGTGGCAGTGCGTCTGGGTGCTAACCGGGATCTTGAGAGGCTAGGTTTTCTAGAGATATTTTATGTTTCTCGAAGAAATCTTCTTTTGGAACTGTAAAATTCTTGGTACCTACTACTACCTTTGGATCTCTCCATCCCCGATTACTTCTCCTCAACAGTTGGTTTCTGAACGCCCCTTTAGAAGAGGATCATGCATTATGAAGGTGTTAGAGTTGTTGAAAAAATATACACTTGAAAGTAGCATTTTTGTGATCCAATGGTTGGGTATGCTCCTTGCCCTTTCGTTTGAGGATGGTTTTATCTCGTAATCTTTCACTGAGGTCCACTTCCACACATATGTGGACGGAAGTTATGAAACCTTTTGCCAATATTTCACTGTCTACTTTGGTTAAGTGGCCCATCGAATCACCAATATCTTCTAGGATCTTTGGCCAAATCCATTGAATATGCAACTTTGGGCGTTGTTGGATATTGCCAACAGTAGTGGGTCTCCTTGCTATGAAGTCCTAATTAGACCTCACACCATTTGGGATATCCTCCAAAAGAGAGAGGAATGATGATAGCAAGAAGAGATATTCTGGAAACATAAGTCCTTGATTCAGTGGCTCAAGTACGGCGAGGGACGCTCTAAGTTTTTCCATAATGAGATTATACAATGGTGATATCACAACAATATTTTTCCTCTCTAGGGATAGGATAGGGAAAGGGATATTCACCACTCTGAAATTGAGAAGGAACCAATCAATCATTTCAACGACGTGCTCAGGGAGAAGAATTTAGATAGACAACCAAATATTAATATTGTTCTTCATTTTATCGCTACTTTAATCAATCCTGAATAGAAAATATCTCTTATGACGACGATTTCTTGGAAGAAAAATAAACGGTAGTTATGAATATGCCCACAAACAAATCTCCTGGTCTAGACGTGTTCACAACAAAGTTTTTCCAAAAGTGTTGGAGTTTCCTTAGGAAGGAAATAATTTATATGGTGGAAGAATTTAGGTTAAATGAATCACTTCATCTTGTTCCCAATATGACCTTCCTCACACTTTCTCCTAAAACAAGTAACTCGGAAAGACCTGAAGGATTCTGACTGATTTCCCTTTGTAACGTGATTTATAAAATTATATCATTGGTGATGGTCAATAAGTTGAATCCACTAATTCATTCCCTTATATCTCTGCCCCAATCAAATTTTCTTCAAGGAAGACATATTTCAGACAGTGTAATAGTGGTTCAAGATATTACATTCCTTAAAGTTGAATCCACTAATTCCTTCCCTTATATCTCTTCCCCAATCAAATTTTCTTCAGGGAAGACATATTTCAGACAGTGTAACAGTGGTTCAAGAGATATTGCATTCCTTAAAGATATCCAAACACGCAGGTATGTTCATCAAACTCAACTCATCTAAAGCTTATGGTCGAAAGAGTTGGACATCTCTTGATTAGATTATCAAGGCCTTTGGATTTTCAAAACAATGGATAACTTGGGTCTTTTCTCTCATCACATCCCCTTCCTTGTTCATCCTTATCAAAGGTTATCCCTTGCAACAATTCCACTCTTCAATAGGACTATGCGAGGATGATCCTCTAACACCATTCCTATTAATCATCGTCATGTAGGGCTTAGGTCAAATGTTTCAAAGAGAAAGCGAATCAGATCACATATATGGGCTTCATTTATTTCGAGACTTCCCAATCACACATATACAATTCGTTAATGACATAACTTTATTTGGCTTATCAATCTCCATGGAGTTGAAAATAATTCAAAGGCTATGATAGACTTTTATGGAAGCCTCAGGTATGGAGGTGGATACTAAAAAAAAAAAAAAAAAAAAAAAAAAAAAAAAAAAAAACACATATTATTCTTCAATTTCCTAGAGACAATCCAAAACAGGTTAGGCATGATTATATGTTTTGGTAAAGGACACCTCCCTTCAAAATATCTAGGAGTCCCTTTCGTTCTACATTTCAATAGGTTATCCACATGGGAAGATCTTATAGAGAGAATTTTACGGAAAGTAAATAATTGGACATTCAAAGCACTCAACTTTCCAAGTCGACTGGTTTTAACAAAAGTAGTTGCATAAGCTTTAATAAACTACTATATTTCTGTAATTCCTATGTTAATAGCTATAAAAAAAATAAATAATTTCATTATGGAAAAACTTCCTATGGAAAGGATCACCTTATAAGGGAACGTGGCCATTAATATGATGGTAGAAATTGACACTCCCTAAGACAAAAGGAAGACTAGGACTATGTGACTCCGTAATAACTAGCCTAGCATATGCCATGAAGCTATATTGGCTTTGGCTCTAGGTTGGTTCCCAAACCTAGAAAGAGATATGGTTGCACAAATATCTACCTTTGACTACACAAGTTAAATGAATGTGCTTTTAAGGGAATATCAAAGGCTCCAAAGTATGGAATTGGGCCTTCGAGAAACAATTCCTAGTCAAACAAAATGCATTGTGGGAGATAGGAAATGCTATGATGATAGCATTCTGGGAGGAATCTTGGCACCAACACCCTATTATGCAAAAAAATGAAAAACTATAATCAGTTAAGGAATTATCACAATCCCAAGTAGCACACTAAGTTGTGCATTTCTGGAAAGAGTGTGGAAAATATCAACTCTGGTGTCAATGAAAAAATCAATTTTTGATTGGGATATCTTACAGGAATAATTAGAGAACACACATCATTGGAATGAATATAATCAAATGTTACAAAAAAGATTCATATACATATTGGGGAGACAAGATATCCTGTGATGGGGGGAACAAACTTCAGGAGAATTTACATTAAATGAGGGTTACACCATGTTAACAGACTCCTAATCACAATACCAGTCAACACTATGGGGTCACCTATGGAAGGATTATGGCTGGCCCAAAATTACAACCTTTCTATTGTTGATAAATTGGTGGTGGTTGTTAACATGTGAACATTTTAGAACCAAAGGTTTCAAGGGCCCATATATATGTATTATTTCCGCACAGAAGGAGGAGAAAATGAAACATTTATTCCTCAAGTGACTATTTTCTTGTAGTTTTTGGAATTTTGTTGAAAAAATCTTCAGATGTTCAATGCCAAATACAATTACAGTTCAATCTTGGCTGGAAGAGTGTCTTCAACACAAAATTAATGATCCCTTAATATCCAAAGCATGGCGTCTAACCATTGGAATTTCTTCTTGGGCTCTATTGATAGAGAGTAACCTTAAATTAATTGAGGGTACGAAAATGTCTCTTCAATAGTTACAAGACACCATTCTCAAAAGTATCAGGGATACAATTTTATTAGCCCCTCCTCCCATGAATGAATACCATGCAGACGAGACTGAAACTTATATTACAAGTAATGGGAATCCAAACACATAGGAGATAGATGGATCCCTACACAAATCATGTAGTAATCCTTCCATCTCCAATATCTTCTTACCTCCCTCAGAAGATTTCATTACCTTAAGATTTGATGGAGCCTTGAAAGGAAATCTACGAAAAGTAGGCATTGGTGGCATCTTCAAAGATATGAACTCAAATCCCTTACACGTTTATGCTTAGTTTCATGGGATAGAAACAAACACCAAGGAATAATTTAGGGTACTTGAAAAGGGCTCGAAATTGCTGTTAAGAAAGGTTTAAGCTAATTTAGATTCATGGTGATTCCCAGGTTCTGTTAAACTACATTAGAAAAATACTCCCAGGCCACTCGATGGATAAAAATATTCATAGTTGGAACTTGAATACTTTGGTCGATAATATAAGTGGATCTATATCCAACCTCAACAATGTAATCCCCCTACACACCTAATGCAAAGGAAACAAGGTGGCAGACCATCTAGCAAACTAGGGCATCCTGCATGAAAAAATTAACATTGAAGTAACATGGAACAAGATGCAACAATAGGATGGGGTCAATAGGATCACTTAACTAATTTAGAAGGACAAGTCCACTACCAACACACCTCTCCACGATGGGGTGCCTTGCCATTGATCACTTGTTGATAACGAAGTTCACCATCTTCCAGGAGGAACATTTAACCAAATCACACTTACCAATATGGTATTAGTTACACGTGTCTCCATCCTACGATACACCTCTTGGCGTCCATTAATATTTGAGCTCGGCACTCTTCCTGCCCTTGCACAACAACCCTATGGAAGGTATGTGCTCTTGGTATAAGGATTAAATTGGTTATGGTCCTTCCTCTTTGATGAACATAACTTATGCATTGTGTGTTCATGTGCCCTAGGATCATCACTCTTATCATTCATTCAATCTTTTTAGATATGGATTCTTCCTCTATCTGAAAAGAGAATGATCCTCATTAGTGACATCATCATGCACCTTAATGTTGGTTTTATGAACCTTATTGTTACTTGGGAGACTTGGCATTTCCATGCACATTCCATGGATTTCTCTCCCTCCTTCACACCAGATGTCCCATGATCGCATGGTGTTATAAAACCTCTATGTGGTTTGCAGGATGGTGGAACTCAAAAGGAAGTTAAGTCAATGAACCTGCAACTTGTCATAGTCTCGACTGGGTGTATTATATTGGACGGTGGTCGAGGTTGTGGTTTTGTGGAACTTATTCAAGGTCCTAAACCTCCCTATCCACCTCTATTTCTTTTATATAGACCCTTATCTTGCTTTATTTGTTGGGCACAAAGGAACTTGTTAATCCATGTTGGTAGACATCGTTCTTGTTTTCATAGCTACTTATACCTGTGCTTAAGAACTTAAGGCGATACTTTGTGATGTAGTTATAGACAGTGTCTAACAAAATGTTTTAGTATCCATGGTGGACATCCTTTTCAATGTTATTTATGTTGTTTTTGCACAATACACCGGCTAGCCCATATTTTGAATGGGTGGTCATTTTGTCCCCTGCTTCCCTATGAATCTCGAGCCCAATAAATGTATCCTTCAACTTCCCAGTACTTTTTTGCAGAGTATGGTATTCTAGTACATTTTTTATTTGGTTCTACAAACAAGTATTATCACTCTCAACTCATATGCTCACAAAGTTTTAATATCTGGTAAATTGTGTAAAGTGTTTTTGCAAAAGCTATCGTTAACTTTCGATACTTCTATCTTACTCATTTACTTGGCAGTGACATACTGTTTTAGAGTCATGTTAGAATTTTACCTCCATTATCACATTATTAAGGCCACTTCTTGTGTGTCTGTAGTTGTGGTCAGTAATATTGTTTGTAGGTTGAATATGGCTTCACGACAACCACTTCTTGCCCCAACGCGGTGGAGCAATAGGTGCATCTTCCTCAATACACTGATGATTTTTTGGCTAGAAATCAATGGAAAATTTCTTCGAGGCAACCCCTTTGGAGGTCAGTAAAGAAATTCTGAAGCTAAAAGCTAAGGAATTTGGGGATCGTCATTACTTTTTTTATTCAAAAATAACTAGAGGAAATGTCAATTGGGTAGAAAATTCTAGAAAATATAGAAAATAAGGAATCCATTTTGCTTTATTTCATTGCTCACAATCATCAAATGGAGGCACTCCTCAACATTTTTATTTGAGACAAGCATGATGATAATTATAAACTCTTCGGAGGCTAGGAAGAAATAAAGGGCATCATGCAAAACATACGATACAACATAGATGATAATGTGGTGAGGTTCACATGACTTAAGTGATACATAGCTTCAGATTCTGATACTGAGTCTAATGGAAATGAGTAATAGGTTGCAGTCATCAATATAGTTCCTCTCAACACTCTCAATGCTAACTCTACCTTATCGAAGAAAAAATCCCATGTTGTTGGATCTCTGGGATCATCAATAACCATCCTTGACTAGTTTATGGATTACTCATTATGATTGTACTTTCTTATGTGGTGTCTAGTTTATTACGTGGTGTCTAGTTTATTATGTGATTTCTAGTTTATGTCTGCTGGTGTCACTATGTCCAACTTAGTAATCTCATGCTATATTTCTGTAAAGGGTGACTTGGCTCAAGTGTTATTTTCTAAAGAGATCCACCATATTTTCTTGATCCACGAAAATGCCTAATATGCTCCACATTCATGTATCTAGTGTGGGGAATTGTGTTCAATATGTTTCAGTAAGAGTTTTGAATACTTGTTGTTGTAAAATGTTATGTAATATTCTCTGTTATCTATAAAAAATCATATACATATTTTAAAAAAAAACATAAAATTGGGTTTTATGTTACATGCTCTAGTAAATCCTTCTCCTAGTCATTGGTAGATAAATTTGACCAAATCATCATCACTAGGGAATTGACGAATGTTAAAAATTTAATGATGCATAGAAACCTTTTTGCACTCATCACTAGGGAATTGACGAATGATATGTTAGACACCTAATCTGCGGGATTAATTCTGGGATAGTGTGTGTTATGGTGATCAATTGTTAGGTTCCAACAAGACCCAAAAACTAAATCAACATTTCATTATGTATCTATATGTACACTATGTACATAATTCTTTGACTTCAATTCGTAATTTACAATTTAATTAGTTTCTAATTTGTGTGTCTTAATAGTGGTATCAGAGCACTGGTTAATCTCCTTTGTTGAAATAGTCTGAGCCACAAGTTTTGTGCCCTTATTCTTCATCCAAAGACTGTGATTGACAATGGGAAGAATGTGACTACTGAGGGTTCCATTATGCGAATGCTTTGCTAGTTTCCTTGTTGGTTTCATGAGGTGATTATCTCCTGTGAGGAAGAGGAGGTCCGATTCATTGCTTTAGATTTCTAGGAGATAGTTGCAAGCATAAACCAGATAGAACTTCTCATGGAGGTCAAGGCATGAGTAAATTTAAAGAAGTCTTCAATATGTGTATTAATTAGGATGCTCGCTAGTAGCATAGTGGAGAGGAAGCATTTGGCTGATATCTTGACATGCATGAGGTTTATAAATTTGTGGAAGATCAAACCAACACATCATATGCCAAACCAAGGGAAGGAGCCCCATAATATGCCCATATATAGAAAGCTGAAGACACACAACAATTTTGGATCCTTCCTAGTTAAACATGCATGAATCCTATACGTTGTGGATAGTGAATTCTAGAAATAGAAATTACATGTCGATTAACATGAAATCACTACCAAGGTGTAATTTCTATAAGAATGTGACAAGAGTCAAGATTTGTACACGAAGAAGAAGAAGGATTTTTGTACCAGTGGGTGGACTATGCAATCACAAAATCGTTCTAATTTGGACAATGTGCCTTAGGAAAAATAGAGATAGTTTCAGTGAATGTATTCCTTGGCTTCCTCGACTTTCAATCTAGATAAGATGAATTCTGTTGTACTGGGTATATATTATTATAAATATATTGTCATACATTATGAATTCATTATGAGTAGGTGACTACGGATATCATTATAAAGACACAATAGTATAAAGTCAGTAGTTTTGAATGGTATGAGGTTGATTGGGTGTTTTGTTTGGTTAGATCGTGATTTCCATTTCAATATTTTATAATTTTTCAATTATTGAAGATTGTGGTATAATTCTCATTTTTTTTTTGCTTTGTGAGTGAAGTTACACAAATTGTTTGAGTTAGTTGTTGGATAGCATCACATTAACATTATAAACAAATTGAAGTAGTTTTTTGTGTTCTGACAAAAGTGACTAGATAAATTTTATTATGAACAAGACCTATTAAATCTCCAGCAACAATTTCGGTGATATTCTCATTATCGTTGTATTCGAGGGACCATCCCATCATTTTTTGGTTATTGTTGTGGCATTGTGTCATTTGGGTGCACGAGGATGTGATTTATATGGGCCACAACTAGGTTTCATGGTTAATTTTTTCAAGTGATCCTTCCTAGGATATTCACTCTGATCATTCATTATGTCTCTACAAATATGACTTCTTCATCTCATGGTGGATTGGTCTTGGTAACAAATCTATACGAGAAGTGAATGGTCCTCATTAAACAACTCATCATGTGCCTTAATGCTAGTTTTGTGAGCCTTATTGTTACTTGGGACACTTGGTAATTTTCATGCCCATCCCATGGATTTCTCTCCCTCCACATAAAATCTCCCATGCTCAAAGGGTATTACACAAACCCTACATTATTTGTAGGGTGGTGGAACTCAGAAGAAACTTATGTGAAGAAACCTTCAACTCATCATAGTCTAGAATAGGTGTTTTATATTGAAAGATGGTCGAGGTTATGGTTTTGTGTCACTTATTAAAGCTCATCAACCTCCCTATACACCTATCTCTCTTTTATAAAGACTCTTTTGTTTCTATAGTTTCTAGGAACAACATAAATTTTTATCCCATGTTGGTAGACATAATTGTTTTCTTCATAGCTTCTTATAGCCATGCCTAGGCACTTAGGGTAGTAGTCTGTGATGTAGCTATAGGTGTCATCTAACCTAATGTTTTAGTATCTAGGATGGTAGACCATTTCAATGTTCTTTGTGTTTTTTTGCATAATATGAGGTCTAGCCCGTCTTTTGAATTGGTAGTCATTTTTCCCCATCTTCCCTACAAAGCTCAGACCTAGCCAGTGTATCTTTCAACTGTCGAGTACCTGTTTATGAAGTATGGTATTCCAGTACATTTTCGATTTGGTTCTAATTCTTGTTTCTCTCAACTTGTATATGCCCAAAAAGTCTTAAGATTTGGTCAATTGTGTGAAGTGGTTTTGTAGAAGCTATCATCAAAATTCCCATACCTCTATCTTACTCCCTTACATGGAAGTCACATATTGTTTTAGTGTCAGGTTAGAATTATACCTCCAGTGTCACATTGTTAGGGCCTCTTCCTATGTGTCTATAGTTGTGGTCAATTATCTTGTGTATAAGTTAAATATGGTGATGTGACAATGACTTCTTGCTTGGCAAGGTGGAGTGAAAGGTGCATCTTCCTCCAGACAATGGAGATTGTTTGTCTAGAAATCAATGGACTTTTTTTTCCGAGCGAACCCCTTTGGAGGTTAGGGAGGAAATTTCAAAGTTGGAAGCTAAGTAATTTGTAGATCGTTAATAATTTTATGATTAAGAAATGAGTGGAGGTAGCCTCAAATGAGTACCGGATCTTGGAAAACTGAGAAAATGAAGAACCTATTTTCTTCATTCCATCACTCACCATCATCAAATGGAGACACTACTCAGAATGGTTATCTGAGAAAATCATGTTGATAATTACAAACTCTTCAAAGGCCAGCAAGAAATCAAGTGCATCATGCAGGACATAAGGTACAACTTGATGACATTGTGGTGAGGTTGACCCGAGTTGATTGATAATAGCTTCAAATTTTGATACTAATTCTAATGGAATGAGTAAGAGGATGTGGTCATCAATGTAGTTCCTCTCAACGCTCTTAATGCTAACTCTACCTTACCAAAGAACAAATCCCATGTTGTTGCTTCTCCAAGATGATCAATAATCATCCTTGACTAGTTTATGGCTTCCTTAGTCTTTTTGCTTGCTTATGTGGTGCATAGTTTATTATGTGGTTTCTATTTTATGTGTGTGGTGTCACTATGTCCAACTTAGTAATCTAATGCTATATTTTTGTAAACGGTGACTTTCCTGAGGTGTATTTATTTGAATATATCCACCATATTTTTTTGGTTTAGGAAAATGTCTAATATGCTCCACTTTCATGTAGCTGGTGTGGGGAATTTTGTTCAATATGTGTCAGTCAAAGTTTTGAAATATTACTATTGTAAAATGTTATGAAATATTCTTAGGTAATAATAGAAAATCATATACATGTTAAAAAGAAAAAACATAAAATTGGGTTCAACGTTACATGCTATAGTAAATCCTTCCCCTAGTCATTGATACACAAATTTGACCCAATCATCATTGCTAGGGAATTGACCAATGATAAAAATTTAATCATGCATAACAAGCTTGCTGTACTCATCACTAGGGAATCAATGAATGATATGTTAGACACCTAATCATTGGGCTTAGGTTTGAGTTAGTGTTTGTTATGGTGATCAATTGCTAGAGTCTGAGAAGATGCGGAAAATGAATCAAAATTTGCATTATGTATTTATGCATACACTATGTACATAATTATTTGACATCAATTCTTAATATTAACTTTAATTTATGATAAGAGAAATAGTTAATCTGCTCTATTGAAATAGTATGAGCCACTAGTTCTGTAGTTTCAGCCAATAGTTTTGTGGCCTTATTCTTCACAGAGAGACCAAGATTGACAATGTGAACGATGTGACTACTGGGGGTCTCATGAGGTGATTATATCTTATGAGGATGAAGAGGTCTGATCCATTGCTTCATATTACTAAGAATTTGTTGCAATCAGAAACCATATAGGGCTACTCATGGAGGTCAACACGTGAGTAAATTTTAAAAAGTCTTGAATATGTGTAGTAACTAGGATGCTCCCTAGTAGCATAGTGGATAGGAAGCATTTGGTCATTATCTTGACATGCATGATCTTTATAAGTTTTTGGAAGATCAAACAAACACATTACACACCAAAACAAGAAAAGGAGTCCTATAACAAGCCGACATCTAGAAAGTTAAAGACACACAATTATTGTGGATCCTCCCTAGCTAAGTACGTGTGAATCCTTTTCTTTGTGAACTGTGAATGTTGGAAGTATAAATTATGTGTAGATCGACATGAAGTCACTACCAAGGTGTAGTCGTTATAATCATGTGATAAGACTCAAGAGTTGAAGTCCAAGAAGAAGAATATTTTTTGTAGCAATGGTTAGACTATGTAATAAAAAATCATTCTAATTTCAAAAAGGTGCCTTAGGAAAACTCGAGATAGTTTTGGAGAAGGTCTACCCCGTCTTCCTTGACTTTCAAGCTAGACAATGTGAATTCTGTTGTACTAGTTATATATTATTTTAAATACATTGTCATACATTTTGAAGGTATTTTGAAATTGGGACTATGAATACTAGTATAAACATACAATAGTATAAAGTCAGGAATTTTGAATGGCATGAGGTTGATTGGGTGTTTTTTTGGGTTAAATCATGATTTCCATTCGAAGATTTTATTTTCAATTAGTGAATATTGTGGTATGAGCCTCATTTTGTTATGTCGTTTCGATTGAAGCTACGTACATTGTTTGAGTAGACTGTTAGAGAAAATTGCATTAACATGATAAACATATTGAAACACACACAAACTTTCAACTGATGCTTGAGAGCTTGCTATAGTGGAGAATGGTCGAATGATTACAAGTTTTTTTTGTGTTTTTAGAAAAAGTGGCCAAACCAATTTTATCGATAACAAGACCTGCTAAATCTCTTGCAATAATTTCACTGAGATTTGGATTATCACAATATCCGGGGACCATCCCATCATTGAATGACCATTATTATGGTATTGTGTCATTTGGGTGCAGGAGGATGTGATTTATATGGGCCACGACTAGGTTTCTTGGTGAATTTATTAAGTGAAGTTTGTTGAGGTGCTTAAATGTTCATACTTATTTGGCAATTTAATTGATCTTAAATTTTTTACATAAATTTTCGACCAGGGTTGGTAAGATGATGAAGTGTAACTGCACTATATGTAGTAGGATTATTTTGTTATTCACACAAATTATAAATTAAATTGAGTTATCAAAATATAAATTCTAAATGAAATTAATTCATTGAAATGCACATGAGAAAAGTAGTTATTCCTAGAAAAGGTAATGATCACACTCTTTAATGAAAACTACTTATGGAAAGTATCACACTCTACTTTGAAAGAAATTGTCCCAAATCTGCATATAAGTAAATCAATCCCACACTTCTTGTAAATGAAAATTAATTACACTCTTCACACCAATAAGACTTATATACACACTCAATTTCAAAAGGAAAGGCTACTACTAATCTTATCATACATTTGTAAAAATAACATTCATAATTGTTTGAAGCTGAAATGAAATAAACCTCTACTTAAATGCATCCATGCTTGGTTGAATTATAAATCACACACACTTGAAATGTAACATATAATTCTATAGATAAATCCTCTATTCTATAAGCAAAATAAAGTCTTGTCTAAGTATAAAATCCGATCATTGCTCTCATTGCTACTAATCTTAATTCATGTGCATCCAAAATCTATATACAAAAGAAATGATTAGTAAAAGAATTATAACTCGAGTCTGAAAGAAATAAAAAATGCATCTACTCAATTGAATAGAAGAGAAAGCTTATGAAATTATATGGAAATTCTATTTACTGAAAATGAACAAAAATCCTTATTGCTTGAGGCGGGCCTCCATGAGAAGCAGGTAATCACAGTATTAATTAAATAATCAATCACGCATGGAAACAAAAAGGTTCTTCATGAGATGGATATTAAAAGCATAGTTTAAATCTTCAATGTCGCATACTTCTTAACAACATTTCATTCCTGTCGAGAGGTTTATTTATAAATCTCATAGCATTAGCTGTTCAGATCTCTACGCCTAATCCTTGTCAATAGAATACTAGTTTTAACTTGAAAAGATAATATAGAAAAATTTGCTATTGATTTTCTATTATCAAAGAAAATCATGAGTCATATATCTCGTTCTCGCTTGCCCGTTGCTGATTTAAAAGGGTTGACTTTTTCTTTGACCACATCACCAGTGCCTGCTTCCATCAACCTAGTTCATGATAATAGGAGGAAATCATTGAGTGCATCAATTGCCACCTATCCATATATTTCGCTTCCCAGCTAGCACCTTGGAACCTGTCAAACCACTGACTTGGTTGCAGAATCATGTGTTAGCTAAAAAATCATTGCAATTCGGCAACTGAAGCAAACATTAGACTAAATAATAAATAACATTATCAATTTATGAAATAAAAGACAATTATATACCTGCCATATCAAAATCCTGCATTTTGATGCTCACTCTATATTTATGGAGGTCAAAAAGAAATAAAGAGAGTGAAAAAGGGTGTTAAAAATAAGCAATTGTGAGGCTCAACAATATTGTTGTCGCATACAATGAATGTGGTTGATATTAAACATTAAACATTGCTACTTTGGTTTCCTTCTATTTTTCGAAGAGCAAGAACTTCTAGTTTAAAAAATTGATTTAATTCTAGTGATTAGATTATGCACAATTTATATACTCTGTCAAAGGGATAAAGACCAAATGAGCACCAATTTTATGAAGAGAACATCGACACCCAGTGAATTTGGTGGTCAGATGATGAATGTGTGGGATTGCTAAGTACTAGAATTTGAGTTATAGAGGTAAAAGAAACATGATATGTTGATCATTAAACCACGTCTCGTTAACCTGTGCCAAGAGAAAGAAGTGTTAATTTTGAATCCAAATTATATAGTTCCCAATATTCTACTGTGTGTGAATCCACCATTGGAGAAGTTCTGCAACCACATGCATCCCACTCCTGAGTCACGAGTTGGTTAACACACAACGACATGGAACAATGTTATAGTTAATTGTGGCAAAGTTTCATATATGTGTGTGTGTGTGTGTGTGTGTGTGGGGAAGACATATTTGAAGTTTCCTATGTTTATAGGGAAGATATATTTTAACCAAGCAAATTATACAATTAAAAAAAAAACATTATGCTTATACAACCTCATTGGGTATATTAAAAATCATGAGGTCAGAAGTTTAAATTAGTATGCTTGGTAATTTAATTTTTAAAAAACAAAATGGAAGATAATTTTGGAGTTTGTGACACTTTGGTTGGGCAGGAAGAAGAGAACATGATTTTGGTTTCCATGGGTCCATTTTGCAACAATTCCATTTTTATTTGAGAATGTCATTATTTTTCATCTTATAATTTTTGTTTTCATTTTACATTATAAATTGGTGCCTTTTCAGTGTTAGTGAATACCCCTTTTTCAAAGTTTACTATAAGTTTTCCTCTTATAGGAAGATGGAGAAAATGCTGAAACTCAATTATTTCTTACAATTATTAAGTATTTTAATGTCATCCGCTATTCATAACAATGTTCAAATCAGTGAGGACAGACTTATTGACATTAAAACCTATTTGTAAAATCCTCAAGAGATGATTGAATTTCTCATAATAGAGTCACAGTTATAGAGAGAAGAGTTTCATGAATTATAAAGAATAATTTTGAATCTATTCTTGTTTAGAATAATATTTTGTTTGAGCTTGATCATTAGTCAAAGAATGATCATTTTAATGAATTTATTTCAAAAGTAAATTTGGATGTAGTGAAAGGTAAAGTTCAAGAAAGGTTCTGTAAGTGTCGTCTGCATACAACTGTGACACCTAAAGTTCCCAAAACCATTAGAATACCATGGTAATAAATTGTACACAACAAAAAAAATAATTGGTTTTGGATATAATAAGAAGTTTTAGAATGTTTCTTTTCACATTCTTGATTTTTTTAAACCTATGAAATTTCGTAGTGCTTGATTTATAGATGATATTGTTCGAGAAAAAAATAATTGATGCCAACATTATGATACAGTTGGAAATGTGAAAGGTTGGTGATTTTATCTTCACCCGTGTGAGCATTGTCGAAAGAAAAATCACCATTCATGTAGATCTCTTAGAAATAATACTGTTGCAAAAGAGAAACTACATTTTGGATGAATTTCTTCTTTATATTGGTCTAAAAGTGCCAAGACAATTTATAGGTCATACCATAACGTATGTTCGAGAGTACTAGCTAGATATGCAATGATGAACAGTAACTCATCTTCTCATGTTGTATCTTAAAATGGGGGAATTGATGGTGTGCTACAAGTTCAAAGATTTGTCAAGTGAGCTTGAGACAAAGATCACAATTTTGATGCTACAGTCTAGATTTTGTGTCCAAATTCAAAGTTGTAGGTAGAGTTGTTGCATGTTTTTTGCAGGATGAGATTTGTGAATGAGAACTTCCATTAACAGAAGGATTCAATTTCTAGTTATATTCATAATTATTCCGAGAACTACATTGATAGTTCCACAGTTGACATTTTTGATTGATCTGAGAACTGCTATGAATGTTCAAGGTTTGGTTGAGACCTTGTGTTCTCCCACATTTATTGTATTGTTTATGATTTTATCTTAAAAACCACCATCCTTGCTTTGTGGTCATCCTTGAAAACCATTTCTGAGAGACATTCAACTCTTGGCTTAGATGAATTTTTTCATTTTTAGCTCTCATTCCTGGACTTTGATACATCTCTTCGAATTAAGAGTGAAATGTTAGACACCTAATCCTTTTTATTACATTTAGGTTAGTGTGTGTTATGGTGATATGTTGTTAGAGTCAAAAAAGACACAAAAACTAAATCAATGGTTTCATTATTTATTTATATGTAAAATATGTATTTAATTCTTTGACGTCAATCCTTAATATATAGTTGATTTGGTTTCCAATTTGTGTGTCTTACCATGATAAAACTTTAATCATGCACTCATGCATTTTTACATGGTGAAAATACAAAATCATTTCTCTACTTTTATTGTAGTGCGTAAGAACAAAATTCATTCTGAAAAACATACAACTCTACGTAAATTCAAAACAATTGATAATTGATGTTTTGAGGAGTTCCATGTCATTAAGGAGTGAAGTGGCTCAAGTTGTATCCTTGTTTTGGATTAAAAAAAGTGAATGATTGGATGGTAAGCATAATCAACTACTTGTGGGGTGAACACCCGCGAATTTTCTGAAAAAGTTGTAAGGATCAACCTTTATTTTTTCCTTCACAATTCTATCAAAATTGTCGTTGAAATACTTTGTACCCCATGCTTCGACTTCTTGGACTATAGGAGTTCCATTAAATTCACTTCCAAAATCTAGATTCAAATAATTAACATAATTAGATCTAGAGAAGAAGAGACATATGGAGCCATGTATGCATAAAATTTTCACATACAATCAAGTTAGTGATCAATGTCACTTTTGTTGTTCCATACAATCTTATACTATATGTCAAATATTTTTCCAGCTTTGTGACAGAAGGGTAGCACAGAGGAAGGAATCCTATTCATTATCCCTCCCAAAGGAGAGAAAATTGTGTATGCACTCACCTCTTATTCTAGGATGTTTAACAATCTTTGGAGGTCTGATATGGTTAAGCGGGTTTCTACCATATATATGTTTTTGTAAGGAAAATTTGAGCAGAACATTGTACACTGAAGTAGAAGACCGTGATATGGTCGTGATATTTTTTAAATTAATGTCATGTAAACATGATACCAATTTGGTGCCTAAATCAGGTGCATCACGGGAGACCACTAAGAGGGTCAATAACATACATAAGGTAGTAAACAAAGGGATTATGCTAAAACTGTCCATGCTCTCAGCTAGTTAATCGATGTAATCAAATACTAAATCTTTTGACAAACAAGATGGATGGTTGCAATTTATTGAATCTTATTGACCAAACCTCTCACTTGGGGAAAGGTTGAACATCCTTACATAAACCTAAATGTAACTCCAACTCCATAAGTTGGAACACTCTTAAATTTGATTGACAAAATTAAAATCCTTTGGCTGACCAAGGATTTTTTTTATTTCCTGACATTGGACGCTAGGAAAAGTTCCACAATTGAATAACCATTTTTAATTTGTTGAGGTTAGAAGGTAGGACAAGTTCCAAATTACACAAACTATTTTAAAAAGCTTTTGTTGACAAGGAGGATTATCTCATCTTTTCATAACATAATTTTTTTGATGTAGATACTAGTTTGATAAGGCAAGTAGCCTTAAAGAAAAATATATTTCTATTAATTCGTTCAATTTGAAAAACAAAAAGACAATTACTTCCGATGTAAAAATCAACTTTTGATCTATACATATACTTAAATATAATTAATTTCTTTTTAAAAGGAAACTATCTTTGATAAAGTAATTAATTTTGTATCTCTTCATTTTTCTAAAACTAGCAATTTCCCCAAAAGGTGCAAGGAGGCAATGATAGGTTTTTTAATTTGAAGTTGTACTTTAAGTTTCCATAATCAAGCAAATAACAATTGGTATATTAAATTTAAGTTTTTTTAGTGTATTTTATTAATGTTTATAGAATTATATTTTTGGTTTTAATATTTAAGTCAATGTTAATCTTGTCTTCAAGTTTAATTTATTTATATTAACATTTCACTTCTTGATATTATGATATAGTATATGAATCACAACATGTAACATTGCAGTTAAGATTTTATCTTTTGGAAATGTTTATTTACAACATCAAATTGTCAAAAGATAAATAAAATTACTTGTGGCATGTACATATGAAAAATAATTCAATATTTTCATATGTACATCTTAGCTACATTCACCACCATATCTAAATATGGATAAATTCTATTGCAATAATAGGAATCATACCAAACTTGCTATGTGAAATACCTCTATATATGAAAAGAAATCCAAACACAATTCGTAACTAAAATATTGAGTGGGGCAAGATAATTTATATTGGAACCGGACAATCATAAAATAATAAATAAGAAAGTAGTTGTTGGAAAGTTTTATGTTAAATTAAATCAAATTTTTGAACTCACAAGTTGGAGGAAACTCTCATAATTTATTCTCTTATGAATAAGGTAAGATCTACTGGCACCGGATATGAAACCTAGTACAACAAAATATAGGTGTGAAAATATTAATTGCAATCTTAAGTAGATAAGTCCACTATCGATGGTTGATGCTTGGGATATAAGAGAAATGTAGTTTGATATAGGGAAACACCCCTTGGGAGTTTTAAACTTTTAGATGTAAAACAATTCCTAAAAGGACATGACTAATAGAAAAATGTACCCTAAAGATTGGAAGAACATAGGGCAATGTAAAGATAGATTTTTTTATCTTACTCTATTTGGATTTATTAAACATATGTTAAGAAAGAAGGAAACAACTCCCCAAATGTAGGAATATATCATATGTTAAATGTGAAATATGGGGTTCACAATACTAAGTTTCTCATAGAGAAGCATTAATGGATGGCATGAAATTAGAATAGTACCAAAATGTGTGGTGGTTATTATCTTTGTTTTGGAAAACATTTGATTTACTTGAAATTGAGTTGAGTAGAGATGTTTGAACTAAAGTTGGACTCTAACACGCTTAACTAGAATTCCATTACAGTTTGGATTTGACAAAATGTAAAATTTTACATGAAAACTATTTTTCAAAAGGGGAGAAATATATTCCTATCATGTATACAAATTCATCTATTACATTTCTTCTTTCCCACTAATTTAGGACCTCAAAAAAATTTAAAACCATCCTGAATATCGAAGAGTTGTAGAAGGGATGATTTTCCTTCTCTTAGGTGCTCCTCAACACTCAAGCACAACAATTGCAATATGAATCAAACATGTCTCTAGACCAGTTTGCAATGCTAAAAGAACTAACAACTACACACTTCACTTTTGGGAGAGGGTTTTAGTATTGGCTAAGGGTAACCAAAAGTATGAGTTCACTTCGCAAAATTAGAATATTTCTGGAAAAACGTAGTTTAGTATTCTAGGTAGAATTAAAGGGAAACATGGTTTGAATTTCTTGTAGGGACTGAAGTTCAAGACTTGTAATTGGAAGCTTGACCATCAAATGGAAAAAATTAATACCAAGTAAAGTTACTAAGGTATTAACACATATTTTAATACGTAAATATGTTTTTTCTTTCTTTTTCTATTTTTATAGATCCTTTTTCACTTCAATAACTTTGAATTCAAAAAATAAATAGAACTGCCATTTTTACCTTGTGTAGAAATTGTAGTAAAATACAACAACCTTGTCCTCTCTTATTTTCCACATATTCTAGGATAGTTCACTTCAACAACTTTGAATTCAATAAATAAACAAAAATATTATTTTTACCATGTATAGGAATTGCAGTAAAATACAAGAACCTCCTCCTCTGTAATTTCTCAAATATGGTATAATATTTTCATTAAATAACGAGGAAAAAATTTATTTCAGGTAGTAGATTTTTTAACATCCTTTTGTTTCAAAAATATTAACAATGAAAAAAGATAACAGTTGTAATTTGATTAATGTAACAAGTTAGCTAAATTAATCTGAATGATTTTTTTTAAAATAGAGCCAGTAATGACATATTTGGTTGTAGTCTCATTGAGATTTGAGTCGAGAACAATCCAACTAAGTTGAGCCACTATCTATCTAAATATTGCAGGGAAAAAGGGGGAATAGAATTATCTTTGTTTTCCCTGCCAACGTCTAAAAGTGATTGGTCAACATGATCATTCATTATCCTTGGTCTTCAATATCCCAGAGCTTCCTACACTAGTTTGACAAGATAAGGTGCATCACTAACATTTGTGTTATGAAACAAGTAAATAAGCTCTACCTAAACACTAAATTGGCATATTGTGTATTAAAATAATAAATGGTAGCATAATTTTCCATGAATATATATATATATATATATATTTAAATATATATATATATATAATATATATATATATGAAAAAGCCACAAACAAAAATCAATATTCCACCAACTTTCAAGGATGTAGTAACAAGAGGCTAGTTCTCAAGGATGTGCATAGTGTTCCCCCCAAATTTTGAGGATGTGTTGATTGTCTATATTGACCTCATCAACAATGGGGGAAAACCACCTGGTCCGGACCCAAGTTAGGCCATTTTCCATTTGAGATAGTGGCTCTTATTAGAATTATGGGACTCATTTCCCTCTAAAAAAATTGTATGACGTGGGATGGATGTCGGTAATCATATCTCTTTAGAAAGAAATAATATGTTCTTAACAACTAAATTACAAATTATTACAATCTAATATATTACTTGGGTAAGCTGAAAACATATGCGCTAGAAATATGTTGTAACAACGATAATAATATAGATTATTACAAAGCTATGATATTAATTCAATCCAAGAAAATTAATTAAATTAAATAGTTAATTCACTTATTTTAATTAAAGCATCACATATGATAAGCAATTTCGTTGTTCATAATTTAAATTATTTTTCAGCCAAACATGTCACTAGTGATCATGAATGACCGACTCGAACACATCTATGTGAAAAATATCAATATGTTGTAGCAACTACAATAGCCTGCAAAACTTGGGCCTATACATAAATTTCGGAGCCTACTATGGATCCTGTGATTGATCATTCCTTAGTAAATTATTTGATAATCTATTGATCTAAAGCTTCCCTCTTTGATCTTAGGAGTCGTTGATGCTTTTATCTTTATATAGTATGTGTCATCTTTGGGCATGGGGATTATCTCTTGTTATGCAAAGAGAAGTTTTTTTTGTTTCAAGAGGAAATATTTGTGAGAATTCATTGTCCTTATCACATATACATGCTTCACACTCATTTCACATAGGTTTACACAAGTGTCACCTTTATTCTCCCAAATTCTATTATCAGAGTGGCACTTGCCATAAGTTACGACAAAGGTTGTTGCATCAAGCGAAGTATGTGTTATATGTTTTGGATGGTCTATGTTGTATCACTAAGTGTTCAAGTGTGTAATCATAGTCAAGTTCTATCATTGTTCACATCAGTTCCACTGATCCCACACTTAGTCAAACTCTGGGGTTTCCCTAGCAACCTAGCCGCATACAACTTTCTTCAACTCTGCACTTCGCATATGTAACCCTCAAGTTTTTTGCCTTGCCTATTGAAACTGCACAATGCACAGAAATTTCAATCTGCCTATTCGAAATTGCTCAGTGGTTTCCTTTAGTGTCCTTCCCTCAACTGGAACCTACTGCCTTTAGAAATTATGCAATTTTGTCCGTTAGGCATTTCAGCTACTAAGCTCACCTTGCATCCTGAAACTATGCAAATGTGTCCTCCTACAGTGTCATCTCGTAGCAGTTCCTTGCATCCTAAAATTGTGCATTTTCATCCCTTAGTTGCCCAATATTCTTTGCATCCTGAAACTGCCCAAATGTGTCCTCCCAAGCCCTCATCCTATAGCAATCACTGCCCATTGAAACTACGTAATTCTGTCTCTAAGGGGCCATGAGGTCGGATGACATGCTAGATGACTCTCAAGGAGTTGAGGACAAAGATAAGAAGACCAAGGAACACAAAGTATGATAGAAGATCGAGAATGTATGAAGACTCCATCTGATGCATAACACTTTGGAAGGTAGATATGGAAAAAAAAGCACATCTTTTGAAATACACCTCTTAGTGTAGCTTGAAGGACTACTTATCATTGCAATATCATTCTTTGTTCAATGACATGCATGGCTGGATGCAATGAAATTCATTCCACGTGTTTCCTCTACTTGTCTTTCTCCCTTTCACTTGTTGGATCAATTTTCGTCTTTTGACATGTTTGGTTGTTATGTTATGTTTTTGAAATATTCTAGTGACCTTGAAGGTTTGTCTTTGTGTATACAAGCTTCCCTAGCCATGTAAACATCTATCGCACTCATACACAAAGCTGTAAGCACTATCGAACAAGTGTCGTCACAGTCATCTAAAGGTCTACCCCAGGTGTCACGCTTGTCACTTTTAACCCTAGATAGTCTCACAGAGGGAAATGCTTTGTCTTTTTGTCCCAGTGGTCTATTGTGTCATGTTTTTGAACTATGCTAAGTGTGTTATCACAATGTCGAATCCTCACAACTTCACTTGCCTCCCACACTTAGCCATTTTCCTGAAAAACCTTCCATCTGAAGAACTCAACTTCATCGGATCCTTAACAAGGTTGCATTGTACAGTCTTAGCCATCGGTGATGTTTCTATCCTTCTTGGAACTGCATAGCACTTGAGGTTGTCCCGTAGGACAGTTGCACTATGCAATCCCAGAATTGAGCAGTCTTCCTTCCTTCTCAGAATTGTGCAGAAACTACCTCAAACCCTGATCGAAACTATGCACTTCGTAAGATCAATCATGAATCATCCTCCCTACCTACTATAACCCCACAACGCATAGAGAGATGAACCTACTTTTCCTCCTAGAGCTACTCAGAGGTGTCCTCCTAGTGTCTTCTGTTAACTAGGACTCACTTCTCTTAGAAAATCTCTAGAACTGTCCTTTCTGGTCCCTCTATTGCCCTGTCTTGTCTTCCCTCAAGAAACTATGTAGAGGTGCCCCAACGTCCCACCTTGTAGCTACCATTGGTGTCCTCAACTAGGCAATCCTCCCTCCTAGTGGTAACTTCATAGTTTTCGCTTACAGTGAAGACTGTGCCCCAATGTTCTTGAGTCAACCCTGAGCTACACTCTCTGCAGACTCAGTGACCATTTCTCTCCCTATCACCCAGAATTACATAGTGTGTAGTTATTAGGCCCTCTTCCCTAGCTTGTCATCTATCCCAGGCCTAGTCCATGGAAAAAATGCATCATCTTAGACTAGGAGGTTTTGGATTTGATGTCATCCCGTCATGAGTGAATTTCAGGAACAGGTACACTGATAGATCATCACAAGATGAAGAACAATATGGAGAAGGAGAAAACATGTTAAAAGAGTTATTTGCAGTTGGATGGACAAAAGAAGATCATCAAAGAACAAGTCAAGGGAACATGCATGCAACCATCTTACAAGACTAAGATTTTTGAAGACCCCACAACATCAAGCTATGTGGAGAAGAAGAGAAAGCACATACAAAACACATCCATCACTCAACAACAACAACAACTTGACATTTCCACCACAATGAACTCGTCCATGTCAATAATGTCATGTCAATTTGTGTCATGATTTTTCCAAGCCACGTCACTATTATGGGCATGATTTGTTGTAACGGAATGTAATGTAAAGTGAAAATTCAATGGACAAACAATGAAGATGAAGAGTCATGTCAGTAAAAAATTTATAGGAATTTGAATGGTCATAAGGTTAGTCTAAAAGTCACAAGGGTTAAGCATCACCCTTGGCTATATATATATCCCTCCCATTGTACGAGAAAGGAATTTTCACCTTGACTCCTCCCAGAAAGCATAGAGTGTTTTCAATCAGTTCTTTGAGGAGCTAGGAGTGGCTCCAATGTCCCACTATAGGGGCTAGTGATGTATGATGTACATATGTGTCTTGGAACATTTTATTAATACAAAATCATATTTAGGCCAACATGTTTTCATGCATGTCTTGTGGATGTTTGTAAGACTATTACTTCGAAATTTGTAACTCATGTTTGCTTCACATGTAGTAATATAGTTGAACTATTTCAATTGTTTTAGTACTTACCTTATTGGGAATGTGTTGTATTGGTTATCACCATTGTCTCATCCTTGTGGACTACTCCGCGAGATAGTAGATAGACCTTCCTTGCTTACTGGTTATAACGACCGTCACATCCATTGTTGACTACTCTGGTGGATGGTGGATGGGTCTTCGCTTGTACTTTGGTTTTAATGACTATCACATCCATTGTGGACTATTTCGTTAGATGTTGGACAAACCTTCCTAGTTCACGGGTGTCTCTTCCTGGGTGGTACTATTACCTCTCACTTAGAGGCTCACTTCTCTCCCCCTTTTTAGCTGTAAGAGAGCCTTGAAACACTTACATTACACACTCCCTAGGCAAAATTTCCTTGTTGTTTGAAGGTACCAACATAACACTCTCATGTACTGACAACTAGAGCCAAGGAAGATCTCCATGTATATGGAAATTGCACCTTTATACCAGTTGGGACTCCTACATCAAATGGTGTGAGGTGTAGTAGGGACTTCATATCAGTGAGATCCCCTTGGTTGACGAATTTCTAACATTGTAAACAATATGGTGATAGAAGGAAGGCCAAATGATAGGTTGTGTCTATAAATTCTAGTTTGAATATCTTATTTAAAATGGCTCTTCCTAAAATCCTAATCCTGGGATGATTTTCTAAAAATCCTAATTGTACCATCCCTATGGAATTTATTCATGACCTTTCTGAGTTGAAGTTCAATGGTGAGGGTGAATCACCTTTTCATTTACATATTCTTCAAGTTATGATTCTTTCCCATCATCACCAAATAAATTCTGAAGATGTCTGGGCTATCTTACTCACCTTCACATTCGAAGGTCATGTTAAAAACGTGTGTCGTACATTACCCATTTCTTCTATTAATTCATTCAGTCAGCTTGCCAAGGTGATGGTTAAATATTTTTATAAGTATAGCCAAAAAATCTTCCATTTAATAATGGATCCTAACGAATCAATTGAGGACTTTGCTGATTAGTTCCTTCACATTTGTTGTGAAATTATTGACAAACTTTTGAACTCATATTTCTTTAGAGAAGAGTTTAGACGCTTGGTGCATGTCTCCCAATATCATGAACCTCCTTAATTTCCTTCCTCCCCAACTCTTGCGGATCATGAGGCACCTCAAATTGTAGAGAAAGAGCCCACCACCCCATTTGTTCCTTGTCCTCCTCCTTTTCCGGTCCCAATGTGTGTGCCTTGCAATTAGATGGAGAGTACTCGTGACAAATATGGTTTCCATCCACGGAGAATTTTTTAAATTAGCAACAAAACCCACCCTCAAACCATGCATGATTTGGTTCAATCTTAAAATTCCATTCTACAATTCTAGAAAGTTTAAAGACCTGCCAGGGAGTCGAGGCACTTCAACCTTCGTTGATGGTTATGTCAAGATCCCACGACCCTGGTAAGCCCCCTCAGCTAAATCAAATATGGTTTCTCTCGCACAATCTATCTATCTACATGGTTGCACTCGATGTGAATTCCTATGTAAAAAATGGTTGGTATTCACGGTGTGATCTCTCAAAATTTCACTTATGACTAAATTCACGAATCTGTTACAATGCATACATCTTCATGCATGCCTCTCACATCAAACTCATATTGGGAATGTTCATCTCTCATGAGTTCATGGAATTCTGAAGTTGATCATCTTAAAGACTATCTTTTCCCAGAATCATACTTATCGAATTTGTCCCTTAATGGTCAGCTCCTCGATCTTCTTGTGAATCTTGTACTGCAAATTTGTCCTCTCATCAAACCAGAAATCTCCCTGTGTGATGATGAATGCACAAGTTTTCACATGAATCAAGTTCCTCTCCATTCACCATACCTCAACTGGTTTCATGGATTGAAGGTGCTAGCCTCCCTTTTAAACTCTTTTGATAACTATGATACTTGTATAATTGGTCACCAATTGCAAGAAGGTGGTTTTTCATGTATGGCTCATAGAAAGCTTGTTTTGATTGAGAGAATTCACAAGAATTTTCACACTTGTTTTTCTTCACTCATTGCAAACTGGGAATCCAATGTTTCATTTAGTTCATCTGACCAATTCTCTATCTTGGGTGACTGCCATTCAACTTATCATTTTCCCATCAGCACATCCAATGACAGTCACTTCACACTCTTTTATTTTCATTTTTTAACACCTATCTCATCAAATTTTTGTTAAGTGGGTGAGGAAGTTCAACCTTCACTAATGGTTATGGCAGGTCCTCACTATCTTGGCATGACTACTAAAAATGATCAGATATATTTTCCCTTACAATATTGCCATCGTGATCCTACTTCTTAAATCCAAAATTCATCTTTTCAAAGATCATGAGGCTTTCAAGAAGGCCATCATGAATTTTACGATCCAATCACTAAATAGATGGAACAATCTTATTTGGCAAGCTCTATTGCAGGAGAAAAGTTTCAATCCTTCCTCACACCTGCTGAGAATCTCGGTGCAGATGAGGACACACTCGCAAGAGGCTTCTGAGGCTTGTTAAAAAATGGTATTCATGAAAAGGTAGGCATGTGGATTGGATAAAATTAGTGGTTGTGACACATCTTGCTACCCATATGCAAGACCTTCCTTCCCTTGTGAAAATTTTTCAAGTTTTTATATCTTGTGTTACAGATCACCTTTTATCTGTTTTAATCATTCATATATTTGTGGATGTAGGTAAGCAACAATCACGATGGCTTCACTGAAAATTTCATTTTATGTGATCCTCACCTTCTAGCTGTTAGGTTAGAAGTAGGATTAGCTACATCTTAGTTTTCCCTTCCTTGCACTTATCTTTCGCTCGTAGTTCGACGTGGTTTTCTTATTATGTTTTTACATCCTGTTTGTTTTGGTCATTTTGTTCTCTTGTCTTTTGATTTTGTTTCCTAGTTTTGTGTTTCATTTCTTTTTTCTTCATTTTCTTCCTTGTTGAGTTTTCCTTTCATTTCCATTATGCGAATAAGTGTTATACCTTACTACATCCTAGATTCTCGATGTGTACGTGGCTGAAGTTCAAATAGTCATGTGACATTGTAGCCCTTGTCTACTCCTGTTTCCATCTTCTTTTTCTTTGGTTATAAATTTTGGCTAATGAATCGTTGATGGAAAATGCAATCCATCTATAAGGAGAGTTTTGGTCCAACCATGAACCCATGTCTAGTCTAGGATTCTCATCCCTATACTCATTTTTCTTCTTTGATGTTTTCAAGCTTATCCAACTAGTAGAAATGGAGAAGGGGAAAAATATAAATGAGAAAACCTAAATCAGAGGTATTAATATGATTCTCTGAAGGAAAAACCTCTCCTGCTCTCAATAATTTGGGGATCCATCTTCTGCCTCAAAAATAAATAAGTGCTTATGGAAAGTTCTCTTTAAAAAAAAATAAAAATGGAGAAAGAAGAGAAAGGCATCCTGTGTAGAGAGGTGAAGTAAGTAACTCCATTGGGGTACTATCTCGGCTTGCTGGAGATGGAGCAACGTTTGTGTTCCTATGTGACTCCACTAGGGTATCTTCTAGGCCTGTTGGCAATGGAGAAACACCAGAGATGAAAAAATATACATTGAAAATCTTAAGCTCGTGAGCTAAACTTCCCTTCCCAGTTCGAAACATTATGATCTAGCTGAACTTTATGTTGTGTTCAACTCAGAAGGTACAAAGGGGACCATGTCTTCCCATGGGGTAATTGGGGAAGCCAAAGTAATCTACATGATGAATGAATACTCCTTGAAGGACCAAGGCCCTGCACTAGAATGAACAACGATAGAGAAGATGGTATTAAACCAGTGTGTCACCAAGTGTTGTAGTGGCTACAACACCCTCCAAAATTTTGGCATGTATGTTATAGACATTTTTGGGCACTTCAACCACAATCAAAAATGTCCATAAACTGAGGGCTCTTAAGTCCCTAAAAGGGTTGCTTCACTGCCTAAAGGAGCAAGGTCAACTGATTACATCATCTCCCAGAAGTTCTCCACTAAAAACTGCTCATAAATGGTCAAAACTGGACCATACTGAAAGCTCCATGCAGGGGGTGTGATGCATACCACCTTCCTAATGTACAGGGTGTGATGCATACTATTTTTCTCTCCTGTAGGGTGCGATGGTCAGGAATGGACAAATGGCAGAGACCAAAATGCGAGGTGGAAGATCATGGGATCTTCTAGAAGCTTCCCCTCTGACACTTGCCACTCCATTTTCGACCAGGGATGAGTAAGAGATCTTCATTCTCCAAGTGGAAGCAGGAACTATCAG
>APFE031230780.1:1400-17976 GCA_000404065.3 Pinus taeda
TTGAAGGCATGAACTTGTCATCCAACTTCATTCCAATCCATTTATATTCCACACTATATCTAAAAATATATGAATTTTCTAAATTGGATGCTAAGCTAAGTATATTTTAAATTTATTGAACACCCAAAATCATAGAGGTCACAAGGCAGTAGTGTTTTCCATTAACACGGCGGCTGATTAGTTGAAAGGTCAATATACATGCTAGCTCGACCTTACCATCCTCCTCTCTAGGGTACATTCTGTGGGGATGTGCATGTGTTGTGGAGGAAGAGCACATCTTATCACTATTGGTGGGTTGTTTGGAATAGCCCTAAATATGGAAAATTTAAGGAGACAAATTGCAGAAGAAAGCGCAGCCTTGGAAGCCCTAGATTAGTCATGGTGTTGACTGTGTATGGGTCATTTTGAAAGCCCTTCAGAGCACATCTTATCACTGTTGGTGGGTTGTTTGGAATAGCCTTACATTTGATTTCATCAAGGGATGTTTATTTTTTTCTTAAAAATTAAGAAAAAATGCTCAGATTTTACCTTCATTTCTTCTATGCTTTCAGCTTTTCTTATTTGTTTTATCCTTTTTGATGTCTTACTTTTTACCCTATTGTAATTTAGGATTCAACAAGGGATTTTTCATTTTTTCTTGAATATTCAGAAAAAATTCTCAGATTTAGCCATTTTATTCTATGCTTTCAGCTTTTTTCTTCTTTGTTTTATCTTTTTTGATCTATTAACTTTATTTTGTAAGAAATAGTGCCTATATCTATGTATTTTTTGTTCAACGACAGAAAAGGAGTTGTGATGATTGATAGTGGCAGCTGAAGATGCAAGTGCAGTGATCAACAGATTGGGAGGCAAGAGGTCCCGCCAAATGTGTTCAAAGGTTTGAATAAGCCCCAAGAATAGTGATATAGAACGCATCTTATCATTGTTGGTGTGTTGTTTGGAATAGCCTTAGATATGGACAATTTCAGACAAATTGCAGAAGAAAGGGCATCCTTCGAAACCGTAGATTAGTCGTGGTACATTGTGAGGATTGGAGGAAAGTTGGAGTAATGCCGCATCCCTTACAGGACAAATGCAAGAAAGTACATGGCCAAAAGAATAGTACCACAGGTTTGAGGTAACCCTAAATTTGGGGCCGCAGAGATCTGTAACGAACGTTACGATATTAGTTAAGAAAATGGCCAGAACCGTGGTTGCTTATAGGCTAAGTGGCAAATTCCTCAAGTAGATAGATTGCTAAGGTTGGAGGGTTGTTCGTGATGGTTTGGGCAACAATTTTGATATACCCTAGTTCGGGCTTCTTCCTATGCAGGGAGCCATCCTATGGTCTGTCCAAATCTCAGTGAAAGAAAACTGCCGAGATCTGCAATGAATGAAAAGTGTCGAGACCCTAGAAAGGGAGGCAAATAACTCTTTGTCGTGGGTAGATGTTTGAGAGGGAATGACAGCAAGAAGTGTGATGTAGTAAAGGAAAAGAGGTATGTTCAAAGGTTTGAATAACAGTTGCAATTAGCCCCAATAAAAGGGACATAGAACACATCTTATCATTGTTGTTGGGTTGTTTGGAATAGCCCTGGACCTGGTCAATTTAAGGAGACAAATTGCAGAAGAAAGGGCAGCCTTGGAAGCCCTAGATTAGTCGTGGTACGCCGTGAGGATTAGTGGAAAGTTGGAGTAACGCCGCATGCTTTAGAGGAACAATGCAACAAGTACATGGTTGGAATAAGGGTACCGCAGGTGTGAGGTAAGCCCAGATTTGGGGCCATAGAGACCTTTAGCAAGGCCTGAATATCAGTCAATAAAATGGCCAGAACTGTGGTCGCTTGGAGGCTAAGTGGCAACGTCCTCAAGGATATAAATTACTAAGGTTGGAGGGTTGTTGGGGCTTCTTCATATGCAGGGATCCATCCTATGGTCTATCCAAATATCGGTGAGAGAATAGTCGAGATCTGTGATGAATGAAGACGGTCGAGACCCTAGAAAGGAGGCAGATGAGTATTTGTTGTGGGTAGAAGTTTGAGATGACACAATGTTGGTGCGTTGTTTAGAATAGCCCTAGATTTGGAAAATTTAAGGAGACAAATTGCAAAAGAAATGACAGCCTGTAAACCCTAGATTAGTCATGGTGTTGACTGTGTATGGGTAATTTTGCAAGCCCTTTAGAACGCATCTTATCACTGTTGATGGGTTGTTTGGAATACCCTTGGATCTGGACAATTTAAGGAGACAAATTGCGGAAGAATAGTCAATCTTGGAAGCCCTAGATTAGTCATGGTGTTCACTGTGTATGGGTAATTTTCGAAGCCCCAAGGGTTGAGGTCTGAAGGATTGAAGGTCGACCAAGAGGGCTAGAACTAGTGTGCCCTAAGAGTAGCATTTTGGAGCATCCAGGATGTTGACAAATGGGTAGCCTAGAAGACCTCAAGTGCAATGTTCATGAAAGGAATCAATGGGTTGTTAGGAGGCAGAGTAATGGAGCCCTAGTCCAACTTATGAAAGATATATCGTTGTGCAAAAAGAAAATATTTTAGTGTACTAAATGACAATAGTATTTTGTAGGAGAAAAGTATGGCTCACCCATCCTTTGTGCCAAGTTTGTAGAATTTCTAGTGTATCTTCACCACTGGACCTTTGTAGAATATACAATTGTAGTCGTTCGCTACATAAAGAAGATCAGTATAGTTGATTATGATACCATTGATAATATAATAAATTCAATAATAAACAAGTGGAGCCACAAATTAGCAAAATATACTTTTAAGTAAAATGCGCTGCATATAGGTATGTTCACTCACCTTCATTTATGAACAAAAACCTCCATTTTCTTTGTCTGCTTCCTTCATTTCGTTCTCTGTCTGCTTCATTGCTTTTTCCACACCCAACAAATGAAACCAATACCAAATGACAAAAAACGTAAAAATAAAGGAAAACGAGTACAACAAAATCAACAAATAAAACCAAGCCCAACCTACAAAAATTAAGCCAAAAAAAAAAAAATACAAGAAAAAGAGTACAACTCAAAGCATGGCCATGCTCAAACTCCAAAAACAAAACATGCAAACAAGAACAAAGAAAAATTGCAAATATCCCCTTTCCACAGCATCTCTCCTACAATGTGCTCTCCTCTGCTGAAAGGAAAAAAAAGTGGGTTCAATAAGGTTAAAATATACAAACAATTAATAATGGTAAGCATATTTCAAAACCAATAATTATTCATAATAGAAAACACACCTCCTTTACCGTTTGTTTTATAACGATGGACAATCTCTTTTGTATTCCACTTGCTCGTGCTCATCAAAACAAGCCATCTACAATAGATACAAAATAAGATATTAGAATCGTTATATAAGTTAAATTAAAGTGTTGAACACAATAATTGATCGTAAAAAGAAACACACCATTCTTTAAGATTGTTATATAAAAGGGGAGACTCCATTTTCTATTTCTTGTATTCATGCTCAATGGAACAAGCCATTTGCACTAGATATACAACAAAATATTAGATTTCTAATACCATTTAAACTAGAGAACTTGAAGGTATGCACTTGTCATGCAAATTAGTTCAAGTCTACTTATATTCTATGCTATGTCTCAAAAAAATATAAATTTTATAAACTAGATGTACTAGAGCCATAAATTAATCATACACATACTTGCTGGCCCTTAGCTAATGTTATAGCAACAACAGCCATGAACAATAAGCCCTGAAATTGTGAACCTCAATATAACATATCGCTTTCTTCCGTATCAAAGTTCCTGGAAAATCTCACAACCATTAACAAGATCATACTACCCTGAAGATGGAACAAAAAGATAAATCGATTCGAAAAATCAAATATTTTAGTCGATTAAAGAACAAAATTCTGATGTAGGAGAAAAATATGCTCACCAATCGTCCAAGCTGCGTTGGCAGAACGTCTAGGATATCTTTCCCTTGACCTCCATAGACTATACAATTATGGTTGCTCACTACACAAAGAAGATCGATATAGTTGAGTGTCAGGCCACATACAAAACATATAATAAATTGAATAGCAAGCAAATGGATTCAAAAATGAGCAAAAGATAATTGTGAGTGAAATGCATTACATACAGCTAGCGTGATTCACCTTCATTTATGAATAAGAACCTCCATCTTATCTCTTTGATTTTCTCTTCTTGTTGCCTTCATTTCCTATTGCACATCCAATAAACAAAACCAAGACAAGAAATGAGTACAACAAAAAGCATGGTTATGCTCAAACTCAACAAAAACAAAACATGTAGAAACAAACATAAAATTGCAAACTTCCCCTTTGCACATTACCTCTACTGCAGTCACCTCTCCTCTGCTGAAAAGAGAAAAAAGTGGGGTGAATAACATTAATATCCACACATAGATAGTAATGGTAAGCATATTCAAAGCCAATAATTGTTCATAATAGCAAACACACCTCCTCTAGGGTTTGTTGTATAACGATAAACGCTCCATTTTGTATTCCACTTACTCGTGCTCACCAAAACAAGACATCTACAACAGATACATAATAAGATATTAGAATCTATATACAAAACAAGACATCTACAACACATACATAATAGGATATTAGAACCCATATACAATTTAAACTAGAGAATTGAGTGGAATAATTAATCATGACATGAAACATACTTGTCTTTGAGCTTTGTTATATAAAAGAAGATAATCCATTTTGTATTTCATGTATCCATCTTCTGTAATGCAAAATAAACTATTAGAATTTTAATAAAAGTAAAACAAGAGAGTTGAAGGCATGGACTTGTCATCCAACTTCATTCCCGTACATTTATATTCCACACTATGTCTAAACATATATGAATTTTCTAAACTGGATGCTAAGCTAAGTATATTTTAAATTTATTGAACACCCAAAATCATAGAGGTCACAAGGCAGTAGTGTTTTCCATTAACACAACGGCTAATTAGTTGAAAGGTCAGTATGCCTGCTAGCTCGACCTTACCATCCTCCTCTCTAGGGTACATTCTGTGGGGGTGTGCGTGTGTTGTGGTGCAAGAGCACATCTTATCACTATTGGTGGGTTATTTGGAATAACCCTAAATACGGACAATCATCTTATCACTATTGGTGGGTTATTTGGAATAACCCTAAATTTGGACAATTTAAGGAGACAAATCGCAGAAGAAAGGGCAGCCTTGGAAGCCCTAGATTAGTCGTGGTGTTGACTGTGTATGGGTCATTTTGGAAGCCCTTCAAAGCACATTTTATCACTGTTGGTGGGTTGTTTGGAATAGCCTTAGATCTAGACAGTTTATGGAGACAAATTACGGAAGATGGGTCATTTTGGAAGCCCTTCAGAGCACATCTTATCACTGTTGGTGGGTTGCTTGGAATAGCCTCATATCTGGACAATTTAAGGAGACAAATTACGGAAGAAAGGGAAGTCTTGGAAGCCCTAGATTGGTGTTGACTATGAAAGGGTAATTTTGGAAGCCCGAAGGGTTGAGCATTGAAGGATGAAAGGGAAGCCAAGAGGGCTAGATTTGGTGTGCCCTAGGGATATCATTTTGGGGCATCCAGGACGTTGACAACAGGGCAGTGTAGAAGAACTAGTGTACAATGTTCATGAAAGGAATCGGTGGGCTGTTAGGAGGAAGAGTAATGCAACCCTACTTGAGCGTATTAAAAGTGCCATATGGTTGACAAGAGGGCAGATCCAAAATAGCCAAGGAAAAAACTTCATAATGGAGCTAGAAGGCTGCTAGTGGGCAAATCCGTGAGCCAATGTTCAAGGACACAAAAGGAGTGATCAATAGATTGGGAAGCAAGAGGACCCGCCAGATGTGTTCAAAGGTTTGAATAAGCCCCAAGAATAGGGATATAGAATGCATCTTATCATTGTTAGTGGGTTGTTTGGAATAGCCCTAGATATGAACAATTTAAGGAGACAAATTGCAGAAGAAAGGGCATCCTTCGAAGCCGTAGATTAGTCGTGGTACATTGTGAGGATTTCAGGAAAGTTGGAGTAACATAGCATGCCTTAGAGAACAAATGCAAGAAAGTACATGGCTAGAAGAACAATACCACAGGTCTGAGGTAACCCTAAATTTGGGGCCACAAAGATATGTAAATGGGCTAGGATATCAGTCAAGAAAATGCCCAGAACCGTGGTTGCTTATAGGCTAAGTGGCAAATTCCTCAAGTAGATAGATTGCTAAGGTTGGAGGGATGTTCGTGACGGTTTGGGCAACGATTTTGATATACCCTAGTTGAGGCTTCTTCCTATGCAGGGAGCCATCCTATGGTCTGTCCAAATCTCAGTGAAAGAAAATTGCCGAGATCTGCGACAAATGAAAAGCGTCGAGACCCTAGAAAGGGAGGCAAATAACTCTTTGTCGTGGGCAGAAGTTTGAGATGGAATGACAACGAGAAGGGTGTTGTAGTAAAGGAAAATAGGTATGTTCAAAGGTTTGAATAACAGTTGCAATTAGCCCCAATAAAAGGGACATAGAACACATCTTATCATTGTTGTTGGGTTGTTTGCAATAGCCCTGGACCTTGACAACTTAAGGAGACAAATTGCAAAAGAAAGGGTAGCCTTGGAAGCCCTAGATTAGTTGCGGTACGCTGTGAGGATTAGTGGCAAGTTGTAGTAACGCTGCATGCCTTAGAGGAAAAAAGCAACAAGTACATGGTTGGAAGAAGGGTACCGCAGGTGTGAGGTAACCCCAGATTTGGGGCCGCAGAGATCTTTAGCAAGGCCTAGATATCAGTCAATAAAATGGCCAGAACTGTGGTCCCTTAGAGGCTAAGTGGCAACGTCCTCAAGGAGATAAATTGCTAAGGTTGGAGGGTTGTTGGGGCTTCTTGATATGCAGGGTTCCATCCTATGGTCTATCCAAATCTCAATGAGAGAAGAGTTGAAATCAATGATGAATGAAGACAGTCGAGACTCTAGAAATGGAGGCAGATGAGTCTTTGTTGTGGGTAGCAGTTTGAGATGACACAATGTTGGTGCATTTTTTAGAATAGCCCTAGATCTGGAAAATTTAAGGAGACAAATTGCAGAAGAAAGTGCAGCCTGGAAACCCTAGATTAGTCATGGTGTTGACTGTGTTTGGGTAATTTTGCAAGCCCTTTAGAACGCATCTTATCACTGTTGGTGGGTTGTTTGGAATAGCAATAGATCTGAACAATTTAAGGAGACAAATTGCGGAAGAATGGTCAGTCTTGGAAGCCCTAGATTAGTCATGGTGTTCACTGTGCATGGGTAATTTTCGAAGTCCCAAGGGTTGAGGTTTGAAGGATTCCAGGCTAGCCAAGAGGGCTAGAACTAGTGTGCCCTACGAGTAGCATTCTGGAGCATCCAGGATGTTGACAAATGGATAGCCTAGAAGACCTCAAGTGCAATGTTCATGAAAGGAATCAATGGGTTGTTAGGAGGCAGAGTATGGAGCCCTAGTTCAGCTTATGAAAGATATATCGTTGTGCAAAAAGCAAATATATCAGTGTACTAAATGACAATAGTATTTTGGAGGAGAAAAGTATGGCTCACCCATCCTTTGTGCCAAGTTTGTAGAATTTCTAGTGTATCTTCACCACTGGTCCTTTGCAGAATATACAATCGTAGTCATTCGCTACATAAAGAAGATCAATATAGTTGATTATAAGACCATTGATAACACAATAAATTCAATAGCAAACAAGTGGAGCCACAAATTAGCAAAATATATTTTTAAGTGAAATGCGCTGCATATAGGTATGTTCACTCACCTTCATTTATGAACAAAAACCTCCATTTTCTCTGTCTACTTCCCTCATTTCGTTCTCTGTCTACTTCATTTCTTTTTCCACACCCAACAAATTAAACCAAGACCAAACAACAAAAAACGTAAAAACAAAGGAAAACAAGTACAACACACCCAACAAATAAAACCAAGACCAATCTACAAAAATTAAGCCAAAAAAAATAAAAATAAAAAACAGGAAAATGAGTACAACTCAAAGCATGGCCATGCTCAAACTCCAAAAACAAAACATGCAAACAAGAACAAAAAAAAGTTGCAAATATCCCCTTTACACATCATCTCTCCTACAATGTGCTCTCCTCTGCATTAAGGAAAAAAAGTAGATTGAATAAGATTATAATATACAAACAATTAATAATGCTAAGCATATTTCAAAACCAATAATTATTCATAATAGGATACACAACTCGTTTGTTTTATAACGATGGACACTCTGTTTTGTATTCCACTTGCTTGTGCTCATCAAAACAATCCATCTACAAAAGATAGAAAATAAGATATTAGAATCGTTATATAAGTTAAATTAAAGTGTTGAAAACAATAATTAATCATAAAAAGAAACACACCTTTTTTTAAGATTGTTATATAAAAAGGGAGAGTCCATTTTGTATTTTATGTATTCATGCTCAATGGAACAAGCCATTTGCACTAGATATACAATAAAATATTATATTTCTAATACAATTTAAACTAGAGAACTTGAAGGTATGCACTTGTCATGTGAATTAGTTCAAGTCTACTTATATTCTATGCTATATCTCAAAAAAATATAAATTTTATAAACTAGATGTACTAGAGCTATAAATTAATCATACACATACCAGTTCGCCCTTAGCTAATTTTATAGCAACAACAACCATGTACAATAAGCCTTGAAATTGTGAACCTCAATATAACATTTCGCTTTATTCTGTATCAAAGTTCTTGGAAAATCTCACAACCATTAACAAGATCATACTACCCAGAAGACACGACAAAAAGATAAATCGATTCGAAAAATCAAATATTTCAGTCGATTAAAGAACAAAGTTCTGATGTAGGAGAAAAATATGGCTCACCAATCATCCAAGCTATGTTGGAAGAATGACTAGGATATCTTCACCTTGACCTCCATAGACTATACAATTGTGGTTGCTCACTACACAAAGCAGATTGACATAGTTGAGTGAGAGACCACATACAAAACATATAATAAATTGAAAAGCAAGCATATGGATTCAAAAATGAGCAAAAGATAATTGTGAGTGAAATGCATTACATATAGTTAGGGTGATTCACCTTCATTTATGAATGAGAACCTCCATCTTATCTCTTTGATTTTTTCTTCTTATTGCCTTCATTTCCTATTGCACATACAATAAATAAAACCAAGACCAAACTACAAGAAATGAGTACAACAAAAAGCATGGCTATGCTCAAACTCGAGAAAAACATAACATGTAGACAACAAACATAAAATTGCAAACTTCCCCTTTGCACATTATCTCTACCGCAGTCTCCTCTCCTCTGCTGAAAAGAGAAAAGAGTGGGGTGAATAACATTAATATCCACACATAGATAGTAATGGTAAGCATATTTCAAAGCCAATAATTATTCATATCAGACACACCTCCTCTAGAGTTTGTTGTATAACGATAAACACTCCATTTTGTATTCCACTTACTCGTGCTCACCAAAACAAGACATCTACAACAGATACATCATAAGGTATTAGAATCCATATACAAAACAAGACATCTACAACACATACATAATAGGATATTAGAATCCATATACAATTTAAACTAGAGAATTGAGTGGAATAATTAATCATGACATGAAACATACTTGTCTTTGAGCTTTATTGTATAAAAGAAGATAATTCATTTTGTATTTCATGTATCCATCTTCTGTAATGCAAAATAAACTATTAGAATTTTAATAAAAGTAAAACAAGAGAATTGAAGGCATGAACTTGTCATCCAACTTAATTCCAGTCCATTTATATTCCACACTATATCTAAAAATATATGAATTTTCTAAACTGGATGCTAAGCTAAGTATATTTTAAATTTATTGAACACCCAAAATCATAGACGTCACAAGGCAGTAGTGTTTTCCATTAACACGGCGGCTGATTAGTTGAAAGGTCAATATGCATGCTAGCTCAACCTTACCATCCTCCTCTCTAGGGTACATTCAGTGGGGGTGTGCATGTGTTGTGGAGGAAGAGCACATCTTATCACTATTGGTAGGGTAGTTTGGAATAGCCCTAAATATGGAAAATTTAAGGAGAAATTGCAGAAGAAAGCGCAACCTTGGAAGCCCTAGATTAGTCATGGTGCTGAGTGTGTATGGGTCATTTTGGAAGCCCTTCAGAGCACATCTTATCACTGCTGGTGGGTTGTTTGGAATAGTCTTAGATCTGGACAATTTAAGGAGACAAATTACGGAAGAAAGGGAAGTCTTGGAAGCCCTAGATTGGTGTTGACTATGAATGGGTAATTTTGGAAGCCTGAAGGGTTGAGCATTGAAGGATGAAAGGGAAGCCAAGAGGGCTAGATTTGGTGTGCCCTAGGGATAGCATTTTGGGGCATTCAGGACATTGACAAGAGGGTAATCTAGAAGAACTAGTGTACAACGTTCATGAAAGGAATCGGTGGGCTGTTAGGAGGAAGAGTAATGCAGCCCTACTTTAGCTTATTAAAGGTGCCATATGGTTGACAAGAGGGCAGATAAAAAATAGCCGAGGAAAAAACTTCATAATGAAGCTAGAAAGCTGCTAGTGGTCAAGTCCGTGAGCCAAATGTTCAATGACAGAAAAGGAGTTATGATGATTGATAGTGGCAGCTGAAGAAGCAAGTGCAGTCATCAACAGATTGGGAGGCAAGATGACCCGTCAGATGTGTTCAAAGGTTTGAATAAGCCCCAAGAATAGGGATATAGAACACATGTTATCATTGTTGGTGTGTTGTTTGGAATAGCCTTAGATATGGACAATTTCAGACAAATTGCAGAAGAAAGGGCATCCTTCGAAACCGTAGATTAGTCGTGGTACATTGTGAGGATTGGAGGAAAGTTGGAGTAATTCCGCATCCCTTACAGGACAAATGCAAGAAAGTACATGGCCAAAAGAATAGTACCACAGGTTTGAGGTAACCCTAAATTTGGGGCCGCAGAGATCTGTAACGAACGCTACGATATTAGTTAAGAAAATGGCCAGAACCGTGGTTGCTTATAGGCTAAGTGGCAAATTCCTCAAGTAGATAGATTGCTAAGGTTGGAGGGTTGTTCGTGATGGTTTGGGAAACAATTTTGATATACCCTAGTTCGGGCTTCTTCCTATGCAGGGAGCCATCCTATGGTCTGTCCAAATCTCAGTGAAAGAAAACTGCCGAGATCTGCAATGAATGAAAAGTGTCGAGACCCTAGAAAGGGAGGCAAATAACTCTTTGTCGTGGGTAGATGTTTGAGAGGGAATGACAGCAAGAAGTGTGATGTAGTAAAGGAAAAGAGGTATGTTCAAAGGTTTGAATAACAGTTGCAATTAGCCCCAATAAAAGGGATAAAGAACACATCTTATCATTGTTGTTGGGTTGTTTGGAATAGCCCTGGACCTGGTCAATTTAAGGAGACAAATTGCAGAAGAAAGGGCAGCCTTGGAAGCCCTAGATTAGTCGTGGTACGCCGTGAGGGTTAGAGGAAAGTTGGAGTAACGCCACATGCCTTAGAGGACCAATGCAAAAAGTACAGGGTTCGAAGAAGGGTACCGCAGGTGTGAGGTAAGCCTAGATTTGGGGCCGTAGAGATCTTTAGCAAGGCCTGGATATCAGTCAATAAAATGGCCAGAACTGTGGTCGCTTGGAGGCTAAGTGGCAACGTCATCAAGGAGATAAATTGCTAAGGTTGGAGGGTTGTTGGGGCTTCTTCATATGCAGGGATCCATCCTATGGTCTATCCAAATCTCGATGAGAGAATAGTCGAGATCTGTGATGAATGAAGACGGTCGAGACCCTATAAATGGACGCAGATGAGTCATTGTTGTGGGTAGAATTTTGAGATGACACAATGTTGGTGCATTGTTTAGAATAGCCCTAGATTTGGAAAATTTAAGGAGACAAATTGTAGAAGAAAGGGCAGCCTGGAAACCCTATATTAGTCATGGTGTTGACTATGTATGGGTAATTTTGCAAGCCCTTTAGAACGCATCTTATCACTGTTGATGGGTTTTTTGGAATACCCTTGGATCTGGACAATTTAAGGAGACAAATTGCGGAAGAATAGTCAGTCTTGGAAGCCCTAGATTAGTCATGGTGTTCACTGTGTATGGGTAATTTTCGAAGCCCCAAGGGTTGAGGTTTGAAGGATTAAAGGCCGGCCAAGAGGGCTAGAACTAGTGTGCCCTAAGAGTAGCTTTCTGGAGCATCCAGGATCTTGACAAATCGGTAGCCTAGAAGACCTCAAGTGCAACGTTCATGAAAGGAATCAATGGGTTGTTAGGAGGCAGAGTAATGAAGCCCTAGTTCAGCTTATGAAAGATATATCGTTGTGCAAAAAGAAAATATTTCAGTGTACTAAATGACAATAGTATTTTGTAGGAGAAAAGTATGGCTCACCCATTCTTTGTGCCAAGTTTGTAGAATTTCTAGTGTATCTTCACCACTGGACCTTTGTACAATATACAATTGTAGTCGTTCGCTACATAAAGAAGATCAATATAGTTGATTATGAGACCATTGATAACATAATAAATTCAATAATAAACAAGTGGAGCCACAAATTAGCAAAATATACTTTTAAGGGAAATGCGCTGCATATAGGTATGTTCACTCACCTTCATTTATGAACAGAAACCTCCATTTTCTTTGTCCGCTTCCTTCATTTCGTTCTCTGTCTGCTTCATTGCTTTTTCCACACCCAACAAATGAAACCAATACCAAATGACAAAAAATGTAAAAATAAAGGAAAACGAGTACAACAAACCCAACAAATAAAACCAAGACCAATCTACAAAAATTAAGCCAAAAAAAAAAAAATACAAGAAAATGAGTACAACTCAAAGCATGGCCATGCGCAAACTCCAAAAACAAAACATGCAAACAAGAACAAAGAAAAATTGCAAATATCCCCTTTCCACATCATCTCTCCTACAATGTCCTCTCCTCTGCTGAAAGGAAAAAAAAGTTGGTTCAATAAGGTTAAAATATACAAACAATTAATAACGGTAAGCATATTTCAAAACCAATAATTATTCCTAATAGGAAACGCACCTCCTTTACAGTTTGTCTTATAACGATGGACAATCTCTTTTGTATTCCACTTGCTCGTGCTCATCAAAACAAGCCATCTACAATAGATACAAAATAAGATATTAGAATCGTTATATAAGCTAAATTAAAGTGTTGAACACAATAATTGATCGTAAAAAGAAACACACCTTTCTTTAAGATTGTTATATAAAAGGGGAGACTCCATTTTCTATTTCCTGTATTCATGCTCAATGGAACAAGCCATTTGCACTAGATATACAATAAAATATTAGATTTCTAATACCATTTAAACTAGAGAACTTGAAGGTATGCACTTGTCATGCAAATTAGTTCAAGTCTACTTATATTCTATGCTATATCTCAAAAAAATATAAATTTTATAAACTAGATGTACTAGAGCCATAAATTAATCATACACATACCTGTTCACCCTTAGCTAATGTTATAGCAACAACAACCATGAAAAATAAGCCCTGAAATTGTGAACCTCAATATAACATATCGCTTTATTCCGTATCAAAGTTCCTAGAAAATCTCACAACCATTAACAAGATCATACTACGCTGAAGACACGACAAAAAGATAAATCGATTAGAAAAATCAAATATTTTAGTCGATTAAAGAACAAAATTCTGATGTAGGAGAAAAATATGGTCACCAATTTTCCAAGCTGCGTTGGCAGAACGTCTAGGATATCTTTCCCTTGACCTCCATAGACTATACAATTGTGGTTTCTCACTACACAAAGCAGATCGATATAGTTGAGTGTGAGGCCACATACAAAACATATAATAAATTGAATAGCAAGCAAATGGATTCAAAAATGAGCAAAAGATAATAGTGAGTGAAATGCATTACATATAGTTAGGGTGATTCACCTTCATTTATGAATAAGAACCTCCATCTTATCTCTTTGATATTCTCTTCTTGTTGCCTTCATTTCCTATTGCACATCCAATAAACAAAACCAAGACAAGAAATGAGTACAACAAAAAGCATGGTTATGCTCAAACTCAACAAAAACAAAACATGTAGAAACAAACATAAAATTGCAAACTTCCCCTTTGCACATTACCTCTACTGCAGTCACCTCTCCTCCGCTGAAAAGAGAAAAAAGTGAGGTGAATAACATTAATATCCACACATAGATAGTAATGGTAAGCATATTTCAAAGCCAATAATTGTTCATAATAGCGAACACACCTCCTCTAGGGTTTGTTGTATAACGATAAACACTCCATTTTGTATTCCACTTACTCGTGCTCACCAAAACAAGACATCTACAACATATACATAATAAGATATTAGAATCTATATACAAAACAAGACATCTACAACACATACATAATAGGATATTAGAACCCATATACAATTTAAACTAGAGAATTGAGTGGAATAATTAATCATGGCATGAAACATACTTGTCTTTGAGCTTTGTTATATAAAAGAAGATAATCCATTTTGTATTTCATGTATCCATCTTCTGTAATGCAAAATAAACTATTGGAATTTTAATAAAAGTAAAGCAAGAGAGTTGAAGGCATGAACTTGTCATCCAACTTCATTCCCGTCCATTTATATTCCACACTATATCTAAAAATATATGAATTTTCTAAACTGGATGCTAACCTAAGTATATTTTAAATTTATTGAACACCCAAAATCATAGAGGTCACAAGGCAGTAGTGTTTTCCATTAACACAACGGCTAATTAGTTGAAAGGTCAGTATGCCTGCTAGCTCGACCTTACCATCCTCCTCTCTAGGGTACATTCTGTGGGGGTGTGAGTGTGTTGTGGAGCAAGAGCACATCTTATCACTATTGGTGGGTTATTTGGAATAACCCTAAATATGGACAATTTAAGGAGACAAACTGGAGAAGAAAGGGCAGCCTTGGAAGCCCTAGATTAGTCGTGGTGTTGACTGTGTATGGGTCATTTTGGAAGCCCTTCAAAGCACATTTTATCACTTTTGGTGGGTTGTTTGGAATAGCCTTAGATCTGGACAATTTAAGGAGACAAATTACGAAATATGGGTCATTTTGGAAGCCCTTCAGAGCACATCTTATCACTGTTGGTGGGTTGTTTTGAATAGCCTTAGATCTGGACAATTTAAGGAGACAAATTACGAAAGAAAGGGAAGTCTTGGAAGCCCTAGATTGGTGTTGACTGTGAAAGGGTAATTTTGGAAGCACGAAGGGTTGAGCATTGAAGCATGAAAGGGAAGCCAAAAGGGCTAGATTTGGTGTGCCCTAGGGATAGCATTTTGGGGCATCCAGGACGTTGACAAGAGGGTAGTCTAAAAGAACTAGAGTACAATATTCATGAAAGGAATCAGTGGGCTTTTAGGAGGAAGAGTAATGCAGCCCTACTTGAGCGTATTAAAGGTGCCATATGGTTGACAAGACGGCAGATCCAAAATAGCCAAGGAAAAAACTTCATAATGGAGCTAGAAGGCTGCTAGTGGGCAAATCCGTGAGCCAATGTTCAACGACACAAAAGGAGCTGTGATCATTGATAGTGGCAGCTGAAGATGCAAGTTGGAAAGCAAGAGGACCTGCCAAATCTGTTCAAAGGTTTGAATAAGCCCCAAGAATAGGGATATAGAATGCATCTTATCATTGTTGGTGGGTTGTTTGGAACAGCCCTAGATATGGACAATTTAAGGAGACAAATTGCAGAAGAAAGGGCATCCTTCAAAACCGTAGATTAGTCGTGGCACATTGTGAGGATTTGAGGAAAGTTGGAGTAACACCGGATGCCTTAGAGAACAAATGCAAGAAAGTACATGGCTAGAAGAATAGTACCACAGGTATGAGGTAACCCTAAATTTGGGGCCACAGAGATATGTAACGAGGGCTAGGATATCAGTCAAGAAAATGCCCAGAACCGTGGTTGCTTATAGGCTAAGTGGAAAATTCCTTAAGTAGATAGATTGCTAAGGTTGGAGGGATGTTCGTGACGGTTTGGGCAACGATTTTGATATACCCTAGTTCAAGCTTCTTCCTATGCAGGGAGCCATCCTATGGTTTGTCCAAATCTCAGTGAAAGAAAATTGCCGAGATCTGCGACGAATGAAAAGGGTTGAGACCCTAGAAAGGGAGGCAGATAACTCTTTGTTGTGGGAAGAAGTTTGAGATGGAATGACAACGAGAAGGGTGATGTAGTAAAGGAAAAGAGGTATGTTCAAAGGTTTGAATAACAATTGCAATTAGCCCCAAGAAAAGGGACATAGAACACATCTTATCATTGTTGTTGTGTTGTTTACAATAGCCCTGGACCTTGACAACTTAAGGAGACAAATTGCAGAAGAAAGGGCAGCCTTGGAAGCCCTAGATCAGTTGCGGTACGCCGTGAGGATTAGTGGAAACTTGGAGTAACGTTGCATGCCTTAGAGGACCAATGCAACAAGTACATGGTTAGAAGAAGGGTACCGCAGGTGTGAGGTAAGCCCAGATTTGGGGCCGCAGAGATCTTTAGCAAGGAATAGATATCAGTCAATAAAATGGCCAGATTTGTGGTCCCTTGGAGGCTAAGTGGCAA
>APFE031230781.1:0-44545 GCA_000404065.3 Pinus taeda
TGTCATTATTTCTTTGAGTAATTCATTATACAGGATACCAGAGGTAGCCCCACCTACCGCCACATCTTTGATCACTGCTAAGAAAGGCAGAAAGCTCATATCACAGACCAGGAAATTCATCTGTATGGTTCACTCCCAAAGTAAGGGGAAGATCGTTGCTACATCCATGACCACCGCAAAGGGTTCCTCCACATAGCCGCAGCAGCAAAGGGATACGGTCATGACAGAACAAAGGAACAACTTCTCCTCACCCATAAGGATACCACACAAGCTTCAGGTGGGCAACAAAGTCTGGTTGCATCGACAAAAAGAACGCCTTACCAGAACCCATCAGAAGCTCATACCACTCCAACATGGTCCTTACAGCAGTACCAAGCTTATGGGGAACAATGCTTTGGAGCACAGCATTCCTCCATTCCTTCACCTGCACCAAGTGTTCAATGTGGACCGTCATCGACCATGCTTCCCACCATTACTGGACACATCAGACAGTGCAGAACAAGTTCAGCAGATGGAGGAACTCAACGGAATGGGGACCATTGCTTCCTAAGGGGGGAGGAATGATCCCGGTGGATATTGGTGGCCACCTGCCAAGTCCATCTGGACCCCCATCATTGTCTCTTTCAGCATTTTCAGTTTCCTTAATTGTAGCACAACTTACTATAGCAATTTTTCAGGTCCTGAACTTGCGGAGCCGTTTTGAGGCCCTAAACGACGTTTTTTGGGGAATCTAGTGGAAACATGGGTCCATGGGATGGACCGATGTTGCCTGTTCCAACAATGGTAGTTCTCGGATAGATCTTTCTAACGAGCTATCATATGCGTCAAACAGAGATCATATGCCAAAGTTACGACCCCGGGAAATTGATGTACCAATTTACCCAAAACTGGGCCCACAATTTGGTGTTTCATCTTCTAAGGGTCGGTTTTGGAATGTCAAGGGTTTTCCATTGTTTCTCAATAATAAATAGGCCTTCGAGCCTCATTGTAACACAAGTTTTGAATGGTTCAGAGGCATGTAGCCGCACATCTCTTCTCAGAGATAAGCTACCATCGCCCTAGCTGGTTTATTTCCAATTCTGGTTGTAAGCATATTTCGTTATTTTCAATTAATGAAATGACGTATTATTTCAGCTGCATCTCTTTATTTATGGTTATCGCATCTCTGTATTTATGGTTATCTCTGTAATCTATTGCGTTCCTGTTTAGATCCGGATCATCCCCCCCCAAGATCCATTTTAGTCTTTTAGATCTTGGGGGCATCCCCCCAAGATCTGTATCATTATGACCCCCTGAGATTCACCTTTTGTAGGCACCACCCAAGGAACATGAGGCCAAAGGGATTCACTAGTGATAGAAGAGATCGTGTTAATCATGGAAGCAAATAGATATGTGTATGATGGAGCAATGGGGAAGGTTCCCATCAATGAGGAGTATTTAAATATTCTTTCCCCAATACTCAGGAAGAGTAGAAGAGTCACCCATAAAGGGGATTGACTAACTATCATGAAATCAAATATGAGGTTTGAAAAATTATATTTGGTTGATAGTGACTATTTTACCCTCATGGGCGAACATCGCGATGCAAAAGGCTAATGACATGACAGTGGTCTTAGAGTAGAACAAACTCTGCCCAAGGAGGAGGTTATAATTTAATAGCGCATCGATGACCTCGACCTCAAATGAGATCATTTCATCTCATAGTTATATGGGTAAAGCTAAAAACACCCCTTGAGGCTATAAGGGGTTCCCATCAAAGGAATTCAAGGCTAATCTAGGTGCAGATAAAGTGGGATAGCCGAGAACTTTCCAATAGTTCAACGGCATGATACAAGTCAAACCCCTTCATCCAAAACGGTCCAATGAGTGTGTTGTCCAAAAATATGGTCCATTATCTAGAAGGCCAGATGATGTGGAAGATGAGGATTTCATAATGATGGATTGAAGGTAATAATGTTCGAACATGAGGGATCCACCCCACTCATAGTAAAAAAATGTGTCTTGCATTTCATTGGGTAACTTTACAACTCTTCTAATGTATACATGGCAGCTGGAACTTGGTTCATTTCCTCAGTAATACTATAATTGTGAGTGGCCTTACAATTGGGATTGTGCACAGTATTTTGAAAGGAACCCTTAGGCTAGCACAACACAATGTTCAATGATGACTTATAGAAATGAAGCTGACCATACAGTGTAGGTTGGTTGACGAGCTCTGAGGTGAAATTAACACTCTCAAAATTTTTGTAATTATGAGCTCTGGTTTGTAAATAGGTGCTTGACTTAACCATAAAGAAGGTGAGGCATTAGAAGAGTTCCCCCACTCCTCACTTGGTGAGGTGGTGGAGGACTTGCAACCATGCTTTGTTTCTAGGTTGGAAATGGGTTCCTCAAGATAAATGCTTGACGAGCAAGTTTCCACAAGAAATTTCAATGAATCTCATCCATCCAAGGGAACTCATGAGTAATATGATCATCCTCGCAAATATTGTAGGGAAATTAATTCTTATTATTTTACCTCATGGTTGTTGGGGATTCTTATTCAAGGTAGATTGATTAGAATTTACCTCAAAGGTGGTGGAATAGAGACCTAAGGAGTTTGAATAGTAGGATTACTATCTGGGGCACTAGAAGAGATGTTCAATTGGCCCATATAATAGGCTAGTTGTCCTATGTTTCCAAATGATATGGATCCCATGACTCCATCAGCATGGGTTCTAGGTTTTTGAGTTGAGGAACTAGACAATGATCGAGGAGCATTTGGAATACATTGATACAAGGTGCTCAATTGATAATAGATCAATTAGAGATGGTGGGTAGACAAGATAGCTTTCTCTTCATTTTGGGCTCCACCCTTTACCACATCTTTGGTGATCTAAGGCAATAAATATTTAATAAACCACTCACGAAGAAATTCATCAGAAAGGTTGGTTCAGAGAAAAACTCGTTGTCTCCTCCACTCATGGATATGATTAGAAATATGTGTGGAGTGATCATGATGAAAGGTAGTGAGGATATCCATACTAGCCTCATATATAATAGGAAATTTATTATGATTAAAAAATGTATGTGCCAAAGATAAGAAAGTATCATAAGCATAAGATTTGAGATAAATAGACCACTCGATAGCACCATTAGTGAGATTCTGATTAAAAAGTCTCATCTTAATGCTATCATCCATAAAAGAGTTATATGAACACCATAAGTGATAAGTAGTGATATTCTCCAAGTTGGCCATCGAATTTTGGAATGTCTAATGGTAGCTTATGTGGAATAGGTGACCAAACAGGAATATGTTTGATGGGGTCATTCATCAACTTAGAAAGATCAGGCAAAGTAAGAGTTTCGAAGAAAGGAGATGTGAACGAAGCTTAGGAGGGGTTAGAGGCCCCTTGTGACCAAAGTGGAGGAGGTGCTCCCCATATAGCATTATTTCTAGTATTAGGGCAAGACACGAGAGAGGTTTGGCTAGAGTTGTTAGCTCTTGCTCCCATGCAAACATGTTATTGGTTAATGCCCCCAGGGTAGGTGGCCCCAATTGCAAAAGGATTGCCAAGAGGTTGCCAAGCTCCTCAGCATAGGGGGATCCAAAAGGGTTATTGATAGGATTACAACCCCATGGATTATAGATATAAAAAAAAATCCCTCTATAATCATTCCATGGATCAGATGTATGACTCTGGAATGTGAATGTAATATCCCCAATTTTGTGATGATGGAAATTTTACCCAATTTTGGTAATATTAATTAAAACAGGAAACTAATATTTTAGAGAAAGGTGGCAAGTATTATTTTATTACAGATTGGTGGAAAATTATTGTTTTATTAAAATTATGGAAAATGTAACTAAGTGGAAAATGGCCCCCACCAATAAAATAATATTAAAAATAGCGTAGAAGGGTAGAGAGAAAATATAAAAGGACGTGGGACTCATTTTGTAAACCATCATTTTTCTATTACACTCCATATTTCATCTTCTCTTGGAGCTATTTAGCACAAGGGCCAGAGTGTTGTTTAGCACCAAGAGTTCCAACCATAATTCCACCCTCATTTCAGATAACTTCAAGTGTACCCCTAGCAAGGAAATTTCAGGAACCCAATTTAGAGCTTCCATTGGACATCATTGTAGAATTTTATTTAGTAGTGTGTTTTTCTTGGGCACAAAGTTATTTTATGGAGCACATTGTGGGAGCAAGTGCAAGTTAGAGGTTCTGATATTTTGCAAGGAATTTTCATATTGTTATACTAGAGTTTGGACAATTATTTTCTGAGCTAGATTGGAGGTTGTTACCTAGATTTATTTTTCTATCTTTTGGCAAGGGCACAAAATCTACTGACCAAGTGTTTTGTAGGGGTTTAGAAAAGTGGAGTCAAAAGAAATAAGGGTTGAATATAGGAAGTATTTCTCAGTGGAGAATTTAGTCGGAGCTGGGAGAAATTTATCGTGGTATATTTGGGCATAATTCAATAGTATCAAAACTATGGGGCATTTTCTAGCCACATTAGGAAATTCACACTTGTTGGGGGTCACTTAGTGTTAGTGGATTCAGCCCAAACCATTTCTAATTTTTTGTGAGTTTATTGAGAGGATTATCTAGCTAATTTTACAAAAAAAATTAGGTGATAATCGAGCCTAAAATCCTCATTCTTATAGTAGGGCATATTGTTGATTAGCTGGTAAATTTGCATCACTTTGTGGGCTCAGTTTTTTCTTGGAGTTGGACCAAACTCTTTCTGTGTATTATTGGGTAGTAGGAGTGGAGCCCATGATTGCACTTTCAAGGTGACCCAGGCATTCTTCAGAGCATAATCTTTAGTCCCATTCTGGTAACAACAACAACAATTTCCCGGGTCATGCACAGTACCAGTTTGGGCCAGTATTTCCTCTACATCAAAGTTGTCTCGCCTAGGTTTTGCATAGCTTACAGTAGCAAGCATGAGTTCCATTATCCTTACTCATTGTACTCATCATTCTCAAGATTAATAAAATGGCTCAGTTATTCTAATTTATTTTTTTGGTGTTTTGATATACATGTGCGGTATTTGTTTATGGTTGTTGTTCCTTGTACATTTTTCTGTTATTTGCTGTGAATTTTGAATTTGGAATATTACAATGGTATCAGATCCATGATCTTGGCTAGTTGTGGAACCTAAGCGAAGTGATGACAAGACTTGAATAAAAGGCTAAGAAACCATGGGATCCAAAGAATGGTTAAAATCAAAAAACATGGCAGTAACCTTGAATGAGTTGATTAGGATGAAACAAATGATGATTGATGTGGGGGAGCAGTTAATTCATACCAAAATTGGGAATCGAGACCATTCTCAATTATACAAAAAATCCACTATGCCCAAATTTTTGGATAATGCATCAAGATGGAAAGACATGCTTACAATTGATGTGGAGTTATTGGAAACAAATTGGAGGGAATACCAATCATTGGGACATGATATTCATGTGTTCCTCTCCTTTTGTGAGTTTGGTAAATTAAGAGGCATGCACAAAACAGTGGGTATTCAGTGGAATTATGTAGGGATGATGAGGAGGATAAATATAGAAGATGAAAAATTAGTTGAAGGGGCTATGGTTGGTAAGGAAATAGTTGAGAATACACTCATTGGTGAGATGGTGCTAGTTTATGAGGTTCCCAGTGTTGTGACTAAGTTTTCAGGTGATAATAGTGCACCATAGGTCGATGAGGTGTTAGGAGACATCTCCACTATTGATGGGGAGTCAATAGGTACAAAGGCATCCATATCTATGATAGATTTGTTAGACGACATTCACCTACATCTATCCAATGAGGATCTTTTATATGATGGGTTGTCAGTATAGGAGCAATTGATGGCTCAAGTTGAGTTCGTGATGGAGGAGGATGCGTAGTCATCCTTATGGCTAGACATTGACGAGGGGAAGCACAGAGAGCGCACGTTGAGATTTCAGCACATATCTCTCGAAATGCATGTTAACGGGGTCCACAACATTATTATCTCACCATTATGCATTGGATTGAGAGAGGCAGAGTTGTCAAGGCAGATCATAGGGGATGACCGGGTCAGCAGGGGTCAGTGGCTTGAGTTGAGTATGGCACAATGTCAACATGCAAGGTTTGTACTTTAAACAAGATATTGTACATTCGATCCCTCCTTTGGTATTCAATGGTGAGAGGTACTCAACTGGTACCCAATGGAGCAGGTTAGGCGGCAGGGTACATCCATGGCCACATTTCAGCAAAGGTAGTGGATCACTAGAGGAGTATGAGGGCTATATTGATGTTAGGATCTAGGTGGGACTCCCCGTCACAACATGGGCTTGGTTAGTGAAGGTATTAGTAGTGTGATGGATGTGGTAACTGACCATCCACACACTTTCATATCTCCATCAGCACTAGTGTCGGGTTGGATTTACAGGAGGCATGTAGACTCTACGGGTTGTGTGGGGATGTTGGGTGTACGTGGGATTGTAAGATGTTCAACATATGCTGGCAGGGGTTGGTCGAAGGAGGTCACATCAACAGGCTATCAGACAGGGCATTGTATGGAGACAATGTTATCTTATTGGCATATTGGAAGCAAGAGCTACTAAGGCTAGGAACAATAGTATCATTCTCGTTATCATGTGAGGCGTTAGGCTACTCAAGTCTACTAGGGCCTATGAGGAGGTGTAACCCACATCATGGTGGAGTCATTAGTAGAGTAGTGGATGCATTGATGCATGTGGGATGGTCGAGGATGCAAGGTGTTGTGGTTGTTAGTGTAGGTGTTTAGTGGTGCACAGAGTCATGCCGTAGAGTTCAGCGTTCTACAGAGGAGCACAGAGATGCATAGAGGAGTTTCATATTGTGTGGGATTGAACTATGGAGTAGGAGGAGTGATTCACACCAACTCAAGGTTTCACATGGAGTGAAAAATACTAGGTCACAAGAGGGATACCAGATTATTCAGGATGATATGGCGGTTGGTAGTGGTGTGCAGCAACTCACAAAGGTGTACAACTAGGTGCAGTCTTGTGCCAAGGGGCATTTTCATATATACATGTTCTTATTCAATAGAGCGCAGGGATACTTGGCCGTATGTAGTGATGTTTTGTGCTTCCTATTCAGATTTTGGAAAGTTACCACCTATAACACCACCTGATAGAGACAGAAGGCATGTCATTGGGTATAGTTCACCCAGGACTGATGAGGACATAGATGACCATCATTTGATGATATCCATGGGGACTCACGTGTCTCTCTCACTTCTATATTATTTGCAGGCACATAGGAGTTGGATGTTGCCCCTTAAAAACTTCATCATGAATAACAAGACATGAGAGGCTTGCTCAAGATAGTTAGTTGGGATACAAAGTATCCAGGGAGAGACTTCTCAGTGGTGCCATTTGCTCAAGGCATGAGCTAATGGGTGTAGGCTTTGGGAGGTGACTATCAGTAGAATGCTGGGTGCACTATCAGCAGGACAACCTAAGGTGTAATGTGAGCATGAGGTATAGGGGTTGATAGTCCTCATTGGTAGGAGGATGCCTAGGCTCCAAGAAATATCCATGTATATCATTTGGAGCTTAGATAGCATATTTCATTGTGTGGTTTGGCAAGAGAAAAGCAGTTTGTCGTACATGGGACAAATTCTTAATGCTTGGTGCCCATATGTTGGATACATATAGGGGTCAAAGGTGAGGCACTGAGGAGTCGCAATAGCTAGTTACATGTCATTGCAACATGTAGTGAGGATTGGGAGTTGTGGACCTTTAGTATGGCTATGGGATCTAGGGATCTAGTTAATTAGTGGGACACTCAATTTCTTAGTCAGTATGGTGAGGATAGTAGGTGATCTGGTTCATTCTCAGGTTGACACATGGGGCATCATCAAGGTATTCATCATATGGTGAGGCAGGTTGTTTCTCAAGATTAGGGCCAACCATGGAGTGATAGGCTCTGGGATTGTTGAGTCGCTTGGACCGGTTGGGGATAACCTTGATCATCACATATATTATGGTTGAGAGTTACAGGACAAGAGGCTTTGTTATGATAATTTTGGGTAGTCAGTCATGACCAGAGTGTCATAGGTTCAGCAGGATAGTTTCTTCCTACAATGGGCATGGGACCTTGGTATCACAGTACAAGAGGCTCTGGTATGAGAATTTTGAGTAGTCTGTCATGACCAGAGTATCATAGGTTCAACAAGATAGTTTCTTCCTACAATGGGCATGGGACCTTTATGTCACAGTACTTGACAGTTCAACTATCCTTAGGGATGAGTTGGTTTTGAAAAGGGGATATAATCTTAATTTTCCATTGGATTTTAGTGATTCGGTATTAGTGTGGGGTATTTCACCAGCATGGAGGGATGATCAGCAAGAGGAGATCAGGTGAAGTTCATGTAGGCGAAGATTCATCTCCACCGAGGTTGGATTGTATTTTCAAGAGTCCGCCCTTGGAGTGCATGAGATGGGTGACTAAGTAGAGTAGTTTCACTATGAGTTTATCGGGACTTTTTATTACCATGATGTTATACTTATTGACTATATGCAAAGGGCTTCAGGTTCTTGTACTAGGTTGGACAATGAGTGGAGAAAGGTGTGCTTCACATTGATCAGGATGACTTGGGACCCTAGTATCGAGGGACTTCTTCATGACAGGATAGTGTTTGGAATAGGGATGACTCAGTGGCACATTTGACCCCCGTATCATTTGTAGTAGCCATTTGGGCTAGTTGATAGAGAGAGTGCTTGTTCAGGAATTGCTTGAGGATAAGGAAATTTTGGCGGGGAGGACTATAATATCCCCAATTTTCTGAGCATGGGAATTTTTCCCAATTTTGGTAATATTAATTAAAAGGGGAAACTATTATTTTGGAGAAAGGTGGAAAGTATTATTTTATTGTAGATTGGTAGTAAATTATTATTTTATTAAAATGGTGGAAAATATAACTAAGTGTAAAATGGCCCCCACCATTAAAATAATATTAAAAGGAGTCTAGAAGGATGGGGAGAAAATATAAAAGGAGTCGGGATTCATTTTGTGGATCATATTTTTCTATTACAATTCATATTTCATCTTCTCTTAGAGTTTTTTATCACAAGGGCTAGAGTGTTGTTTAGAAATAGGAAATCTAAGTGGAATTCCACCCTCATTTCGAAGAAATTCGAGTGTCTCCCTAGTGAGGCAATTTGGGGAGCTCAATTCAGAGCTTCATTTGGACATCATTGTAGGAGTTTACTCAATAGTGTGTTTTTCTTGGGCACAAAGGTATTTTGTGGAGCACATTGTGGGAGAAAGTGCGGGCTAGAGGCTTTGATATTTTGCAAGGAATTTTCATATTGTTAGACAGGAGTTTGGACAACAGTTTTCCGAGCTAGATTGGAGGTTGTTACCTGGGTTTATTTTTCTGTATTTTGGCAAGGGCGCAAAATCTATTGACCAAGTGTTGCACAAGGGTTTAGAGAAGTGAAGTCGGGAGAGATAAGTGCTGGAGATAAGAAGCATTTCTCAATGGAGAATTTATCTATGGCTGGGAGAAATTTCTCGAGGAAGATTTGGGAATAATTTAGTAGTATCAAAACTGTGGGGGATTTTCTAGCGAAATTGGGAATTCACACTTCTTGGGGGTCACTAAAGGTTGGTGGAATCAACCTAAACCCTTTCTATATTTTTGTGGTTTTTTTGAGAGGAGTCTTCAACTAATTTTACATACATTTTTGGGTGATATTCGGGCTTGAAATCTTCATTCTTATAGCAGGGTGTATTGTTGATTAGCTAGTAAATTTGCATCACTTTGTGGGTTTAGGTTTTATATGGACTTAGGCCAAACCCTTTCTAGGTATTTTTGGGCATGAGGAGTGGAGCTCATGGCTATAATTTCAAGGTGATCTAGGCATTCTTTAGAGAAAAATATTCAATCACATTTTATCATAAACAACAGTAATTTCCAGGGTAGTGCGTAGTACTAATTTGGGCCGATATTTTCTCCAAATCAGAGTTTTTTTTTTTCGTCAGTGTGGTTCACAAACACCCGCAGTCACTGGGTGGCAACTACATCCACAGAAATATCTGAGCTTGATCAAGGGTATCAAGCCCCATGGCCAATAGCTAGGGCTAACCCCAAGGGCTTCAGGGAGAATTGACCCTGTGACCTCCTGAACAATGAGGCACTTATTTGACCAGTTAAGCTAACCCTTGGGGCTCCTCTAGATCAAAGTTATCTCACCTGGGTTTTGCATAGCTTGCAGTAGCAAGCCCAAGTTCCATTTTCCTTACTCATTGTACTCATCATTCTCAATATTAATAAAATGGCTCAGTTGTTATGCTTTATTTTCTTGGTGTTTTGATATGCATGTGTGGTATCTGTTTATGGTTGTTGTTCCTTGTAATTTTTATGTTATTTTCTATAAAATTTCAATTTGAAATATTACAATGGATCCTCCAATTGGTTGACTCCCAAGAGGATTAGTGAACCCACTAGAAACGAATGCACCTCCAACACTGCTAGAGGATGACATGGCTACATTAAAAGGATTCCCACCAAATGGAAACCAATTATTAGGTATTGTCATTCTTCCTACTGAGATATCAAAACCCATCATGTGTTTCGTGAAACCATATGTTAAAGGGAAGTGAGACCCTCCAACATTAGACATAAGGATACTTGACATGGTGGAACTAGAACCTTCACTCATTATGAATGGAGATGTAAAGGTTGTTGATGTGAAGGCACTTGTACTAGATGTGCCAAGTGGTGAATTCCACTAAGATCGTACCCAAATGAAGAGAAAAAGTGATAAAAAGATGTGTGTGGAAGGGATTTATGGTCATAGGTATGGATGTGGATGTGACATGTGGAAGACCATCAATCATAATAGGTACAATCACAATGGGTTCGGATGCAGAAGAATTAATGTTATCCATGAATGACTCAAGTAAGGAAGTATATAAATATCTAGATAAGTCAACATCCCCACCTAATAAGATGGGTTCAAAGGTATGGTGATAATCTAGAAAACTATGGTTAACCAATGGATGAATGGATGGTCCAAGCCTTTGAGTAACACCTAAATCAGCTAAGGAAAATGATGTACTGATGTTGGAATTAATTCTACGTCTACGGGGAGATGAACCCGCCTTGTAGGGTTCAAGCTCTACAAGTCTATGAGAATTACACAAACAAAAATCTGCCATGATCGGGGCCAAAGGTGACACAAATGTGAACAAATAAAAGTTCTTAGGCCACTAGATACAAAGAAAAAATAGCACACACTAAAAATATGTTGCAACTTGAAATTGTAGCAAGGAATGGCTTCTTTGACTTGCACCTAAGTCAAATATGATAATTCAAATTTAGTCCCATAGATACTTGAGTTAATTTTATTTAACATGTGTGATGTGACCTATCACTAGTTTATTGTCAGTTAATTCAAGTTAGATGGCTTTCAATGAGTTGTGTACTAGTTGATAGCTAAAATTTAGCTATCTAGTGGAGTTAAACTCTAGTGTTTGTTAGTTAAATAATATCTAGTTCTATAAGAGAGATATAATTGAGTTCTTGATTTTAGTTTATTAGTTTTACTCTTTTTAAATCAACTTACTCTCAGTTAACCAGTTGCAACTACTAAATTTGGGCCGAGTACGTTATGCAATTCAAATTCCCTATTCAGATTGAATGAAGGCATGATATATTTATTCATTGTGCACAGGTTTCTATGTGAGAGATTAAGAAGAAAGTAGAGAAAGAGGATTGAGGATCAAGAAGATCAATTTATCTTAGGAATTTTGCAAGGAAATAGGAGGATTTCCTATTTTTTAAGGGCTAAATTGTGCAAGGAAATAGTAGCTTCCTTGCAGGTTTATTTTCCTATGTGTTGGGAAAGTCTTGTAGAGAGTTGATCAGTATTGCAGGGGCTTCAAGCTTGAAGAAATTCTTTGTAATAGATCAGATTGCTCATTTGATTTAATACAAGCAAAAGGGGTTTTTCCCATTTGGGTTCCCCAAAACAAAATTGTGTTCTATGTGTGATTGATTTATATGTGATTGTGTTTCTATTCATTATTTTCTTTTCCTAGAATTTTGGTAGAGAAATATTGTGTATTTTGTAGATCAGTTTTCTCTCATTAGGAGTTACAATATTTCAAGGATTTTCTACATGGTATCAAAGCTAGTTGAGGAAGAGGGTTGGAGAACAAATTCTGGGCAGTTTTGTGCATAGTTTGAAGTGATATTTCTCTCAGGAATACATCGCATATTTTTTTATAGTTTGAGAAGTACATGGAGCTCTTGTAGCCTAGATTGGGAGGGTCATAAGATCTACAAGTGGGTGGTATTGAGGGTCGAGTAGTCTCAAAAGAATAGCACAGGAATGGTCTTGCTAGAAGAGGAAGGAGCAAAGTTTTTGAAACTATTTGAGGTTGAGTAGGAAGGTTGTAGCAATTTCTATAGGAAGCCCTAACTAGGGGTAGAAAGATGCAGTCCTGAGTGCATGCATAGAACCATATATTTGGGACAAAATTTAATGTATCAAGTATGGTAAATTTACTTCTAAGTTGGTGTTGTTTTCTAGATTGACTATCCAGGTTTGGGACAGTTTTTGTGGACATTTGTTGTAGCAGCTACAACACCCTCCAAAATTTTGGCTTGCATCTGATTTCAGAGCCTCCCTTGAGTTTTTACTTGATGTTTTCAAGCACTTGGGCTCACCCCCTGAGCTCATGTTGAGTCTTTGCACCCTCCTCGCTTAACCGTTCAACAAACATCCTTTTGTATGTTGGTCACAATGTCACGCTTGCAGCCATATTCTGGTCATGCACAAGGTCTCGCTTCATGTATACAAGTTTTGTTCATTACGTAAACATCTGTTGTGCCCACACACAAAGTTGTATGCATTGTCACACAAGCGTCGCAACGGTCGTTCAACAATCTATCACAAGCATTGCACTTGTCACTTGCACTGTCGGTCAATCACACTAAGTATATGTTGCCTTGATGGTTTGAGGCATCTTGTTTTCGAGTCATGTCGAGTGTGCTTTTGCAAGATTAGGTATGCACAAGTTATAGAAATTTTGACTGTAGATTAACCTGATAATGCAATATAACTAAAGCAAAATACTTTAATATACTTCTACAATCAAACTTGCAGAAGCTTAATAGATTTGAGCAAGATCAAGTTGAACACATATAACCAAAAGAAGAATCAATACACATGAAACACAGAATAATACTCTGGGGAAAGCCTCAGCTAAAAACCTCGTTATTTGTATTATCATACAAGTGGAAATATATCGGGATTACACAAAGCTTTAGCTCTCACAACTAGCAAGCTCTCAGTACAATCCCTTACTAATTCTCACAGACAAAATATACTAATCATATGCCTTCTCCTCTACCCTCCAAGCTCCTCTTTCCTTGCACAGTTTCTCCTGGGTGATCCAGCTGTTACCAAGTGTAACACTGATCTCACACGCTATAAAACTGCACAAAACTCAAGGAATGAATTCCTTCCGCATGCATGAGTTTTGTTTATAGGAAAACTCATGCAACTGATAATACATTGTCCCTGTCTTTAATCTCAACTAGGTCTTTCTCTGAATAGACATGCATGAGTTACTGATGAGAGAATCTTCAGTTATCTGGAGTACACTAGTTGGATGCATGCATGCATTAACTAACTGAACTCACAATTAGTTCCTCAAATAGTTTGGAACAAATTTAATTGGGCTTAACTCAATTAACTGAGCTAACTAATTACAACTCAAATATAACTCATCCTTATCTCCTTAATTAAGGGATAATGTCCTTGATTTAAGGGATAACTGTTACATGACTTCACAAAGACTTATAGCTTGAATTTCTCCAACTAATTAACTCAAGATGAATTAATTAATTATTTTTCAAGCAGCAGGTGAGACTAAATTCGAATTTTAATTCAAGGACAAATTAAAATTGGAATATTCTTGTTGCCACATTTCAACACAAGTTCACTCACTCACACACTTAGTCATTTTACTAAGGTTCTGATGACCGAATCACCCTCCAACAGTCGGACCATCGTTGAGCTACATTGCATAGTGTCAGCACTCAGTGAACATGTACTACTGCCCAGAATCGCATAGAGCTTGAGGTTGTCTTCCAGGCAACCTATGCTATGCAATCATAGAATCGACCGAACTGACTATCACCCAGAACAGCGCAGAAGTTTCTAAGAAATCCATCTCAATCTACGTTGTCTGCAAGCGAATCAACCATCCCTCCAACTGGTCAACTAGAGAGTTTGACCACGTAGTGACCCTGGGGCTCACTCCCCCAAAAATTTGTACAAAAGCTACATACCTTTCCTACTCTACTGTCTAAAGAAATTTTGTTGATATTCTAGATAGACACCTTGTGTCTGTCCCTGTCTCCCTCAAAAAATTGTGAATTTTTTCCAACCAGTCGCCCAAATAGCTGCCCTACTACTCACCCAGGAACCTGCACAGTTTTCTTGAGTAGTCATCTAGCAGCCCAGCATCCCGCTCATCTCAAAAACTATGATGGGATGTCCAGTAGGCCAGCCTCCCAAAATTTATACATTTTTCATCAACAGCACTCCTGCAGCTCACTACTAGCCCCTTGAAGCCTCCTGCAGCCATTTCCAACTCCCTGGAGGAATTGCGCAGTTTTTGCTACCAATCCCCTATACTTCCTGCATTGATTCCTCCCAAAAATGGGATAGATCTGCCTGCCATCTGAGCTAGATCCCGTGGATAGTCACTGTTGATCCGAATTGTCCATCTCAGTTTCCTAGTGACTTCTGCGCAATTTTCACAGGCAATGCTCAGAGCCAACATCCTAGCTTGAAATATTCCTTGTGTAGTTTCATAGCCTTGTCCTCTCTCCTGGTCACCTACATCTAAAAGCGAACGACAATGCATCATGGTAGACTAGGAGGTTTATGGAGTTGATGTCGTCTCATCATGAGTGATTGCAGATACTGGTACATGGATAAGACATGGCATGACGATGGATGGGATGAACAAGGAGAGCACATGCGAGGAGATTTTCTCACTAACATACGATGGATGTGAGGAGATTTTTTCACAAATGGGTGAACATGCAAGGATATGTTTTTTCGCGAACAGATGAACATGTGAGGAGATTTTTTCGAAAACAATCAAACATGTGAATCATGCCAAAGTACAAGCAAAGGAGAGACATGCACATGCAACATCAAGCGAACACCAAGACCATCGAAGACTCCGCACACCTTGTCATGTGGAAGTGAAGCTATCATACACAAAGAGGACATCCATCACTCAGCAGCATTGCAACTTGACATGGACACCACCACTACCATGAACATACCAACACTGTCATTTCGAGTCGTGTCACGAGTCATGTTGGCCACATCACTACTATGGGCCATACCATTATAAATCAATATAATGTAATGTGGAAGCCCAAGAGACCCACATTTAATATGAAGAGTCATTTAATATGAAAAGTCATGAAATTCAATAGTCATGAGGGAAGTCGAATAGTCACAAGGGCCAGTTTTACACTTGGCTATAAATACCCATCATTTGTACATGCAAAATTATTTTCTCCTTAGCTTCTCCCACATAGCCTTGAGAATTTGTAGTATTTTCTTTAAGGAACGAGCAGTGGCTCCAACACCCCTTTCACGAGGTTATTGATCTATGGTGTACCGATGTGTCTTGGAACTTTCCCCTAATTCAAAAGCCTGATAATAGGCCATCATGTTTTCACACATGTATTGGAACTGTTTGTAAGGCTAATCTTGAAAACTTGTAATGCATGTTGCTTTAATCTGTGTTAAGCAATTGAACTCTTTCGTTTTCTCTAATACATATATTTATGAAAATGTGTTGTATGCATTGTTAAAGTTTTCCTGCCCATGTGGGTTGCCTCACTAGACATCAAACATAACCTTTCTCATAAACTTGTTATAACAACTGTCGCACTCGCATGGACTGCTCCACTCGGTGTTGTATGTGCTATCTTCTCTTGTGTGTTGTGACTACCACATCTATGTGGACTACTCCTCCAGAAGTTGTGCATGTCCTGTTGTGTTGTGTGTCTCTTACAGAGTTGGTAATTCTTCCCTTTCGAGTGGAGACTCACCTCCACCCACTCCCTCTGTGGTGAAAGAACCTTGACACAAATAACACTAGTACTCACCAAGCACGTGAACCTCGTTGTTCATAAACAAAGCAGACCACTCTCACATGATGAAATCCAATAGATTAGGCATATCTTTAAAATAGTGGCAACTGGGCTATCATACCAGATAAAACTCCTACACCAAACAGTGTGAGGTCTATTTGGGACTTCATACCAAGGAGATCCCCTAAATGTTGGTGAGTCCAGAACCATCACATTTTTTTGATAGAAGGAGGGCCAGATGACAAGCTGAGTCCTCACAATTTGTGTTGAATCTTCGTACATCGATCATGGAGTTTGTTATAGTTCACCCTCCGAAATGTCTATCCGACGGACATATCTTTCATGTCGAGAGGGAGTTCTGGGATGACTTGTCACAAATGACATATGATGGTGAAGGTGAAGTGGCCTGGCCTAAGAACTTATATGATTTCCATGCACTCATGGAGAATGTGGAAGGCTTTAATGAAACAGAGGTTTGTTCGCTGCTCGCACACACACTTCACTACCACCCATTGCGATGGTGTAGCATACAGCCTCATAACTCTGTGCACTCATTCAAGTAGTTTAGTTATCTAATTGAATCTATTTTCCACCATTTTGATCTTGAAACACTTGATAAAAAAAACTAATACAATGGAAGGCCTCGCATGAATTAAGGACTTTTCGCAGTGCTTATACTTATTCATGTTTGAAGCTTCGAAAAGTCAGATGAAATTCCAATATCTCATGCACGGATTTGAATATTGCCTTACCAAATCACTCTATCCCAAGATGAAGTTGAAGTTCAAACCCCACTCGGCATACTTCGATGATGGAGCTGCACAATCACAAGTAGACACAACTTTTGTCACAAGTGACTGTCCACCTTCCCCTCATCAAACAACTCCACCACCACAGAGTGATGTGGGATAACATGCGCACACATATATTAAACTATCACATCCTCGCACCCTCACTACTCTCAATATCTATGTAGATTTAGTTGTGAAGCCCATGGGTTTTCATACACACTTGTTACATCAACCTATGTCTCTGCATTCTGTTGATCTTCCGAATTGTACTATCTTGTGTTCTTCCATTCCGGACACTACACCTATTTTAAATGAGGATAAATCCATCGACAAAGTGGATGTTTCACAACCAACCTACACTATCATTCACGAATAATATGATCGAGCATCTGAGCATGAACCAACAGTGAAGGATGACCTCCTTCTATAAGCGACTCCTCTTCTTTTACCTGACATTATTGGTGATTCTGTTATCCCTAATTGTCTTTGTGTTAATCCATCCACGAATGCATCTGCTTTTGATCATTCGTAGAACACACCTGATGTGATTCCATCATTTGATAATGGAGAGGACAAGTCGTTCATTAAAAATCCACTTGATCTTTCATCTAGTTTTTTCGGAAATGTAAAGGGCAAACATTCTTGCTTCTCATCTACCCCTCTGTATGATTCATCACATCATGAGGATGCTGAAAAACATCTTGAATTTTTTTATCATGGTTGTCATGATATATCTACTTCTTCATCAATCATGATGTTGATTCACTCATTGTTAATCTATCTAAGCCATTAGTCTCTGATGATTTATCTATTGAAAAAGTGGAAACCCCGCAGGCTGTCGAGGAACTTTAGCTTGAGCTGACAATTATGTCAGGCCCTCACTGTCCTGAGGTTAGTTCCACTTTTGATCAGAAAATTTGTGAAACACCCAAGGCTCCTTATCACTCATTTTTATGCACTGAAGATCAAACCAACACACAATTTTTTCTTCCTCTGCCAGAATCACATGATCCCATCGCCTGCACATTGGAGGAATCATTCGAAGCAAGCACACTTGCAAGGCGTAAGTTGTCTATTTTTCTCATGTTTTCTTGTCTTCCATAGTCAAGAGAGTGCATATGTTTATCATATATATGCAGTGTATCACGACAACATGGAAATTCCACAAAGTTTTTTTCTTGCCCTTCCACTCTTTTATTTTATGTGGATGTGTTTAAACTTGGAGTGTGTTGGTCTTCATTGTTATATCTTTTATGTTTGTTGGTTCGCTTGATTGTGTTTCTCGCAAAACATGCCTTCACCAACATGGACCAACCAATGTGTTAGGGACTGCATTGGAAATATCACTTCACGTAAGTAGGCCCATGCACTTTTAGCGTAGGAGTAGGAGTAGTGTTTGTTTTCCTACTTGTTCTTATTTTCTAGTTTTCTTGTTTGTTTGCTTGCAGACTTGGTTTTGTTTGTTTGCTTGCTCACTATGTTTGCTTTCTTGTTATTTTGTTTGCTTTTCTTACTATTTTTGTTTCAGTTTGGTTTTTTTTCTTAGTATCATGCTATTTTTATTTTTTTAAACATGTTTTTCCCTCTACTGAGTTTTGGTTTTTGAATGAGTATGCGGCTAAGATCCAAAGAGTCTTGTGACACTACAACACTTGGCCAATCCTATGTCCTTCTTCTTTGTGCTTGGTTATAACCTTCGGCTGATGAAGTCTTGATGGAAAATACGAGATGTTTACAGGGCAAGATTGGGTCCAACCATGAACCTGTGTCCACACTAGGAAACCCCATGCCTATACTCAGCCTTTTTCTCTTTGTGTTCAATCCCATCCAACTAGTAGAAACGAAGAAGCAAAAAATCTAAACGAGCAAACTTATGTCATAGGTCTTACATGCTTCTCACCTTCAGCTGATGAAGTCTTGATGGAAAATACGAGATGTTTAGAAGGCAAGATTGGGTCCAACCATGAACCTGTGTCCACATTAGGAAACCCCATGCCTATACTCAGCCTTCTGCTCTTTGTGTTCAAGCCCATCCAACTAGTAGAAACAAAGAAGCAAAAAACCTAAACGAGCAAACCTATGTCATAGGTCTTACATGCTTCTCTGAAGGAACAACTTCTTATGCACTCAATAAGTTGGGTTCCCTCTTCTACCCCAAAATTAAATAAGTGCCTATGCACAATCTTCTTTAAAAAAATACAAAGGCAAAAGAAGAGAAAGGCTTCATGCATAGAGAGGTGAAGCATGCAACTCCACCAGGGTACTAACCTGGTTCGCTGGCAGTGAAGAAATGTGTGTGTTCCTAGGTGACCCCATCGGGGTACTTTCTAGGCCTACTGGTAGTAGAGTAACACCAGAGATGACAAATTATACTCTGAAAATTTTTAACTCGCGAGCCAAACTACCCTTCCTAATTTCGAAACACTATGATCAAGCTAAAACTTGTTTTTTTGTTTGACTGAGTTTGAGAAAGGTGAACCATGTCTATCCATGAGGTAAATGGGGAGGCTGAAGTAACTAAAATAGTGATTCATTACTCCCTAAAAGACCAAGGCCCTATGCTATCAATGGACCAAAACAAGGAAGCTAGAGTTTAACCAGTGTGTCGCCAAGTGTTGTAGTGGTTGCAACACCCTCCAAAATTTGGTCTGCATCCAATTTCAGAGCCTCCCTTGGGTTTTTCCTTGATGTTTGTAAGGACTCAGGCTCACCCCGTGATCTTGTGTTGAGTCTTTTTACCCTCCTCACTTGACCCTTCAACGAACATCCTTTTTCATCTTAGTCATGATGTCACGCTTGCAGCCATGTTCTGGTCATGCATAACGTCTCGCTTCGTGTGTACAAGTTGTATTCAATACGTAAACATTCATCGCACTCAGCATTGTTGCGCAAGCGTCATTGCGGTCGTTCAACAATATATCACAAGCATCACACTTGTCACTCACATTGTCGGTCAGTCCCACTGAGTATATGTTGTCTTGATGGTTTGAGGCATCTTGTCATCGAGTCATGTCGAGTGTGTGTTCACAAGATCATGTATGAACAAGTTCACTCACTCATACACTTATTCATTTTGTTGAGTTTCTAATGAATGGATCACCCTGTAACACTCGAACCCTTGTTGAACTACATTACGCAGTGTCAGTACTATGTGAACATTATCTGCTACCCAAAATTGCACAAAGATGAGGTTTTCTCCCAGGCAACCTACACTACACAATCCTAGAATTGACTGAACCAACTCTCACCTAGAACAGTGAAAATTTTTCTCAACAAGCCATCTTAATCTACATTCCCCACAAGAGAATCAACCAACCCTCCAGTTGGTCAACCCGAGAGTTTGACCGGGCAATGACCCCGAGACTCACTCCCCCAAAAATTTGTACAAAAGTTATAAACCTTGCCCACTTCGCTGACTGAAGAAATTGCGCTTACATGCCAGATAGACACCTTTTTTCCATCCCTGTCTCCCTCCAAAAATTGTGCAATTTTTCCATTCAGTCACCTAGATAGCTGACATGCCGTTCACCCAGAAAACTGCGCAGTTTTTATGAGCATTCATCCAACAGCCCAGCATCCCGCTTAGCTCAAAAACTATGACTGGATGTCCATTAGCCAGCCTACCATAATTTTTACAGTTCTCACTAGCATCACTTCTGCAACCCACTGCCAACCCACTAAAAGAATGAACATTTGAGAAGGACATCAAATCTAGTTGGCGCGGCAGAATTATTGAAGCTCAGGGTTGATCCTTGAAGCGATAAAGGAAGCAGCCAAGAGGGCTTAGTATTCATCCCTAATCTACTGTTGAAGAAGTGAATTCTATAATTAAAATGGGCAACCTCTGTTCCCTTGAATTGTCTTCATCGTAGTAGGAAAGGAAGGTAGAAGTGGGGAGCCAAAGAGTTGTTCACAATGGAGTTGTAAGAAGCTAAAATAAGTCCCCATGTGTTGCATCCTTGATGGACAAAGGTGCAACTAGAGGGCAGAATTTTTAGGCCAAAGTTCAGCAACACGAAAGGAGTTGTGATCATTGATAGTGGAAAATTATGGACTCGCAAAACAAGGTGGTAAAGAACATGTCTTCAAAGCAGGTTTTGTAGAAGATATAAGGGAAGCCTTCTAGTTTAGAGGGAGTAGTTGTAGTAGCTGAGAACTTGGTAGAGTTAAAGACAAATCTAGGGGGATGAGGTTCTTCTAAGAACACATTCCTCACTAAGACAGAGTGTTGAAAATATTAGTGATAAAAAAGTTCCTTTATTTGTAACTTAATCATAGGAGCTAGAATGAATTCCTTCTTGTGCATGAATCGATTTCCTAAAAATTAGAAGATTCCCTATAAATTAGGACAAGTTTTGATAATTTAGAAATCAATCCCTAAACACTAGGATGAGTTAGATTGCAGTTAACTAACGTGTTGATATTGAAAATTGAGCTCTTGATTTTCTAGTGTGATTTGATTGAAGAAAATCATAAGTGATTGAGTTTCAAGTGGTTGAACTGAAATAGGACGAGTTACATGAGAGGTAACTCATGCTAACTCAATCAATCACAAAAGCATTCCTTAATTAGAAAACTCACTAATTTTAACAATTCAAATTGGCTTTAAAAGGAGGAATGAAGGCACAAATTTGATCATTGTCTTGTGAGCATGAGTTGGTGAGGCAAGGCAGTAAAGAGCACATGTTGGTGCTTGTGCATTAAGGCTTGTGTGAGTTTGATAGAGAGAATATAGGGATCAACAATCTTGTAAGGGTTTCAAGGCTGGTTCAAGGAAGGAAAACAAGTTTGTTTTGAAGTTGAAACTAGTTGAATTTGTAAGAGATATAATGCTTTGTTTTTATCAATAAAGAAAGTGAGGGTTTTTCCCTATTGGGTTCCCTAGAAAATTTTATGCTTTGATTATTGCGATGGTGTGTTTATTTTTGTTCCTATTCTGCTACAAAATTTAGTAGAGAAATTTATGTGTCTATTTGAAAAGAAAATAGTTTTTAGATTGTTCGTATTAGTAGTTTCATAATTTCATGGATTTTCTATATGGTATCAAAGCATAAAAAAAGATAGAGACCAAGTTCCTTGATTAGATTCAAAGTGAATTGGAGATAATATCAGTTGGTGTAGGAATTATACAAGCATAGGAATCATGTCATCCTATGGGTTGAGGATAGAGCATGCACTAGAAGGGACTTTGAATTTTTGTGCATGGAAGGACAGGATGGAGGTTATGTCAAATGATAATGGGGTTTTGGTATACATCAAGACTGATATTCCTAAAATTCTTGCATTAGATGCATGACAATTGACTAAATGGAAGAAGGACAATGCCAAAACTAGGAGGATAATCCTTGAAGGAGTCAGAGATCATATTGTTCCAAAGTTGCATGGAAAGGATACACCATTCTTTATGTGGAAGGCCCTTACTGATATGTTTGAAAGAAGTAGACATGATAGAAAACTTTCCTTAATGAAAAAATTTAGGATTGAAGACAATGGGTATGATGTAGTATTCAGCAATGGGAAGGCCTACCTCAAGCATTTTGTTTCAGGTTAGGTCAAGAAGATTGGTGTCGAGATCGAGCGCCTCTACAAATTGGAGGTTGATGAATGTGAAGCCTTGAGCAGAAATGCGAAGAGTTCTCATAATAAATATGTGGTTCTTAAGTGAGAGAAATATGGAGCCTCAACTATTATCTCAATTTTAGTCTAAGCTAGTTGGTAGTTGTGATGACTAGCAAGATGATGATGAGGACTAGTCAAAGAATTCTAGTATAAGGAAAGTTCGAGCCAAGTGGGTAGAGGATTTTATTAAGGGAGCTCAGAATATACTTGATTCTCCCTACATCAAGAAGCAGACACCTAGGTACATAGGGTACATGGAACTCTCTAGTTCAGAGGGAGGAATTGTAGCAATAAAAAACTTGGGAGAGGTGAAGATAGATCTAGGTGGGTGAGGTTCTTCCAAGAATCCCTTCCTCACTAAGAGGGAGTGTTGAAATTGTAGCAAGGAATGGCTTCTTTGACTTGTGCCTTAGTAAAAAATGATAATCCAAATTTAGTCTCATAGATACTTGAGTTAGTTGTTAGTTAACATTTTTGATGTGGCCTATCACTAGTTTATCATCAGTTGATTCGAGTTAGATGGATTTCAATGACTTCTGTACCAGTTGATAGCTAAAATTTATTTATCTAGTGGAGTTAAACTCTATTGTCTATTAGTTAACTGATCTCTAGTTCTAGAATAGAGTTAGACTTGAGTTCTTGATTTAGTTTAGTAGTTTGACTTTTGTTAACTCAACATAATCTCAGCTAACTAGTTGCAGCTACTAAATTTAGCCCTAGTAGATCATGCAATTCGAATTTCCTATTGATATTGAAAGAAGGCACAAATCTCTTTATTCATTAAACACACATTTTTGTGTGAGAGCTTGAGAAGCGAGTAGAGAAAGAGGTTTGAGGATCAAGAAAAGCAATTTCTCTTAGGAATTGCACAAGGAAATAGGAAATTCCTTGCAATTTTATTTGCCTAAGTGTTGGACAAGTATTATAAAAATATAATCAATATTGTTACACAGTAATTTGTCACTGTTTGTCACCGTCCCTGTTACCCCTCTCCTGCACCTTGGAGGACTCATTCCGGGGACTTGTGAGAAGTGACAAGACTTGAAACCACTTGCATCATTCACCTCTGAACATGAGCTTCATATGCCCTGAAGACATCTCCTGCAACTTTCACTTAAAAATAGCCCTTTTTACATTAGCGCTGGCCCACTGTGTTCTGCCCGCGCCAATGGGGGAAATCCTATAAAATGGGTGTGCTATTAGCGCTCTGTCCCAGAGTCGCAATCGCGCCAACCTTTTTGGGAAAAGTTTTTAACCAATCAACCTCTGAAAGTTCTCTCCAACTCATTCACCAACTGAATCTATGTTAAGTGAAGATGATTTGGCTTTGAATCTCCTTGAATGGGAAGTAGTTTGCCACCATTCCATTGAAGTTTCCAAGTGAGGAAGCCAAATCCATTATTGTTGTGATTGATCTTATCCCTTCATCTATAAAAGCTTGTCCCCATGCCTTGAGCAAGCTAGTTCTAGTTCTAGTAGTGATTATACTTGTGCTGAAAGGAAGATATCAAGAGTTTAGAGTTGAAAGAGCCTTCTTTGTGTCCATAAGGCTTAACCTAAGTAAGGAGATCTTGTCACCAAAGAGAGAGAGGCTTGTCCCTCATCCCTTCAAGCTTTGCAAGACTTGTGTAGCTGAGCACCCAGCCAAAGGAGGACTTGACGTCAGGACGTTGGTTGTATTCTCCTTTGTTGATTATTAATAATAGATGACTATCATTATGGTTCCATCCAGCAAATAATGGTGATTATGTCCTTCCTGACTGAGTATGAATTGCATATATTAGATTTCACGCTTGTGTTTGTGTTGTTCTCTTTGTGTGCAGGTGTCCATTCACGGGGATAGTGGAGGACTATGACCGGCCAAGGCAAAGGAGCGTGGGCGACGTCTCTTATACGAACGAAAGCGTTGGAATCCAAGTAGGTCTTCATCACCTACTTTTTATTTGTAATTAGGAACTTGCGTGATAGCATTGTTTGATTGTTGCTAGACCCGTTCTGGGCTAGTAGGGATCGCCTCTATCTGTAGAGGGGATTTACCTCTCCAACAAATATTACAGGGGCTTCAGGCTTGAAGAAAATTATTTGTAATAGATCAGATTGCTCAGTTGACTTAATACAAGAAAGAGGGGTTTTTCACAGTTGGGTTCCCCAAAAAGAAATTGTGTTCTATGTGTGATTATGTTTCTATTCATTATTTTATTTCCATATAATTTTGGTAGAGAAATCTTGTATATATTTCAGATTAGTTTTCTCTCATTGGTATTTTCAACATTTCAAGGATTTTCTACAAAATATCCTAAGGCAACAAGCAAAGAAAACCAGAGTGGGAAATGGATCCTCCTACCAGTGGAGCCTGCTTAGTAAATGTATGGGTCAACAGTGAAGAAATGGTTGTGATAGTTATAATAGGTACATGTTTAATGATCCAAATTGGGAACAAGTGCTATTATGAGTAGTGGAGCACCCCCCTAGGAGGACTGGGTGAGTCTACCAGAAATCCATCATGGATACAGTAAGCACTAACCCCCTCGTCGTCACCCATGATAGTATGCTAAGAAATGTCACTAAGATCACCACAAACAATAACACATCCCCGTGGGATAGTCATCAGCTAGAACTACATGCAAGGGAAAGGTATCAAGCCTAAATCCTTTTGAAAGAGACCCCCTCAAGTATGATGTAGTTCCCAGATATAACCACCATCGGTTCCAAAAAGAGTTGGGAGGTCACTCTAAACATCCCAATATAGCCTAGTGCTTAAGCCTTGTGTTAGAAGTGATTCCCAAACCATGCCTATAAAGCTAAATTTGCACACCCTATCTCAATGTGTTATGTTTGTTTTATGGTGTTTCCAAGAAATCTAGTGTCCATTCAGAGCTGTTATTCCCACTAAGACGGGTAGCTATCTTAGAAACAAACAATTCAAAGTTACTTGTGTTTTCCTTTATGAGAGATAGATGAGAGAGAAGCAGAGAGTACCAACCTCAGTCTTTCGCTTGGCTCCTTTCTTGTTTCCTCTCTCCCTTGATAGATCTTTTTCCACTCCTTTCTCACTTGTATCGCTTCAAAGAACGCTTGTAGAGTCAAAGCAGCAAAATACCATCAAAGCATAGAGATCTATAACCATAAAAATTATAGGATCAGATGCACATTAACCATATAAATGCATACACAAACACAAGATTCAAAAATATACAAGTATATGGAGGAAAACTCAAATAGCTTTATTGATAGAAGTAGTAGAAGAGAGGATTACAACCCAGCTGTCTAATCCAGTGCCATCCTCCCAGCATGAAAGCCCTCTTCACCTCATGAAAAGACTAGATCACCCAACAATACAATGCTTTATAGAGAAACCAACAGCACTTCCTTACAAAATACAAAATTCCAGCCTCTCGATCTCTAGGATGAGGGATCCATATATAGATATTTGTAGGGGGGTGAGTCAGCTTCTAGGATTTTGACTAGTGTCATTTCTCTGATAGTTCTTGGTTACACTTGGATATTTTGTGATATCTTATTCATCCCTGGTCAAATTCAGAGAGGCAAGTGTCAAATGATCAGTTTCTAGAAGATTCTCTGGGTTTCCACCTAGCAGACTACCTCTGCCTTTTTTTTGCTCTCACTCATCGCACCCTATAGAAGGAATTTTCAGTATGCATCACACCCTTTATGTGTAACAGGTGAGATGCATCGCACCCTCAGCATGGAGCAGTATGTATGGTCTAGTTTTGACCAGTTCTGAGCATTTTTTCGGGGAGAACTTCTGGGAAATGATGTAATCAATTGACCTTGTTCCTTTAGGGTATGAAACAACACTTTTAGGGGTTTAGAAGCCCTTGGTTTATGGAAATATGTGATTGGGGTTGCAGTGCCCAAATATGTCTATAATAGTTGCCCCCTAAAGCATGAGGTCGTAAATCTTCTGATGTCGAGCGAAATGCTTTATCATGATGATCTAAGGTTTTTCGAACTAGAAGGTGACCTAGAATAAGATACAATACAATACATTATCTTCATAATATTCTCATGATCTAGCTGAGGCGGCCATTCCCATGCTCAACTTTATAAATTCATTCTCATGTACATAGGGCAAACAATCATCTGTGTGGTAGACTGATGATTCTGGTAGAGAAATCATCCCTTAGGATGATTATCTGTGCAGCTATGGAGTACACTTGATGTCTTTATTTTACTAAATACATCGTAGCCTGGATGGATGAAACTAGGTCTGGGGTCTTCAAACTTGTTCAATCTTCACTCTAAGTACAAGTCGATCCATGTGAAAATATGTTTTCATGTTGAACATGGAAAGACATTGCCTAATTACCAGCCAATGATGTAAGTTGTTAACAGGCGCGAGAGGAATCACTGATAATGATAATGACCCTCAAGGTATTGCAGTACAATTCATGTGGTGTGAATACATGAGTCGAGGTCAAACACTATGCAAAATCTTTCGGTCCAAGGCCATTGATGTAAACCTGTTGGCGGAAGTGAGAAACATGCCATTAAGGCATGAAAACTTCAAAGTACTAAAAGGGTTGTTCCTAGGTCAACTTCTTGGATAATGAGCTGATGTCAACAAGAAGTTACCCATCGTAAGAGGGCCTTAATGAATCCCACATATACGACACGAAATGGAGAAAATGATTTTGTGGAGGTGAAAACAATCTGATGATACAAGGTTCAGGGTGGCGATCATGAAAAATGGAGCGTGAAGGTATTGCAGCGGATGAGGTGTTAGCTGGGTTGGTGAATTCTCTAAGCAACTTCTCTTGACCATATCAGCGACACTGAAATGGATTGGTAGTGTTAACCCCAAAAATGGATGGTACGGAGGACCAATGGTGATATGACCGGTCAACAGAATAACCCAACCTGACTCAATTATGGTGATGGAGTGAAACTGTCATGTTCAAGAGTGACCTACTACCAATAAAGTTCTTCAAGTTTTCTTCCCAATTTTTCCCCAGTCATTTCTGACCAATACCTCTTTATTTTTTTCAAGCTTGAGGAGGATAACATATGCTTGTTCTATAATTTTCACTTCGGGCAAACCTATCGCTATGTTTTAGTAAGCCTAGCGACAATGAAACTCGCTCTTGTCCGTATGCACAAGTTTGTTGTTATTGTTTTAACAAGTTTAATGACAAAGGTAACTCGGTCCTTTTCAGTTTTAAAGAGTCTGAAAAGAGATGGAAAGGAAACTCTAATAATCCTTTTTTGTAGTATAATCCCTTAAGTTCGAAAAAGAATAAAATAATACGAAAGGGACAACTTTTCTGATCACTTGAACGAGCTGAAAAATACAAGCGCTCGATCCTTTTGTGTAATTATCCCTTAGGTCCAAAAAGATTAAAATATAGAGGAGGGATGGCACTTCCAATCACTTTAATGAGCTAGAGAGGCCAATTGCTCGACAATATTTTTATATTTTACGAGTCTAAAAAGAGCTTAAAAGAGACTCGTTTTTTCCAAACACTTTAACGAGCTGGAATGCTTGACAATCTTTTCATATTTAACGAGTTTGAAAAGGGTTTAAAGGAGACTCATTTTTTGAGGAATGAGAGATATTTTCAGGTAGCAGTTGGTTCTAGGTAAGTTTGGAACTTTTCAATCACGACAGTGTAAAGAAGGTGGCTAACAGAATCACTCGTCACAACTGTTCCTCAAAAGGGTAAACAATCAAGTGGAGGCGTATGATCGGCTAAAAAGTGGAGGTGATGCTAAGAACACGACCAAGGCTCAAAAGCTGATAATAATGTGATCACAAAGGTTATTTACCAAAGGTGAGTTCATTTTTTAATGAGCTTGAACTCTGGGGGAACATATGCTCATTTCTAGGTGTATTTTTTAATGAGCTTGAACTTCGTGTAAACCTGCTCATGATAATAGTCAGAGATGTTAACTTCACCATTAACACTATGTTCTTTTGATGTTCATACTACCTATTCAATTGCTCCATCAAATTGATTAGAAATGTAAATACATGCTTGAAAAATGAGTTAAAAACTAAAATCTTACTTGAATTACGTGAATAGTAACATAAAAGTAGTTTTACCTCTCATTTTTACCATTTCATTCAAATTTGGGATTGTTGGAGCTCTGGAGGTGTTTTCCCCCTTGATTTCATCAGCTGATTCCAGGAGATTTCGTGGACTATTTTCAGCACCATCTGGACCAGGTAGGAGCTAACCCTCAGCTCTTCAATAGAATTCTTTCATTTTCTGATTCTGAGCATCTTTTCCTACTTTTTTGGGCCTCATGGGTTTGAACATTTCGTTCTCTCCCCATTACACCTAGTATACATCGAAAGGTGCTATTCATACTGAGCTAGCCATTGACCAGTCAGTATGCATCCAAACTATTACATAGTTGGGGTGCGATGGGCACAAGGACGAAAGTTTGTGCATTGTTTTTCATGGAAATTTTGCTTGTTTTTGCCCAAATCAGGATCCTAATTCTTCCCTTGTTTGCTTTTCAGAGATTCATCGGATCAAGATGGTCATTACATGGCATGAACATGATCATGAAGAAGAGGATATGATTGCCTTACATGATCCGAGTACGGTTACTGCATTTTGAAACTGTGGCTTTCTCAAATTCTTCTGCATATCTAGCATGAGGCAACAAATCAATTTGTTGCAATATCTTCTCGATGCATGGGATCCTACCAACCAAGTGTTCCAGATTAAAGGTAAATCCATCCCTTTGATTGTTGAGGATATCGACTTCTTGACCGATTTATCGAGGCGTGGTGCCCCTCTCTCACTATCAGGATCCGCCCGTGGGGGTGAATCCATGAGGGATTACATTCGCCGATACTGTAGAGATGGATCTCATCCGAGCAAGGATGGAAAGATCAGTATTAGAGATGTCATTGACTGGTCCTTGAGGACTATCTTATTCACCTTTGCTATATTAGCTAGCAGCACAGCTCTTCATTTGGCCAACAGTCCTATATGCAGTATGCCTTAAAACAAAGGTATTCAACTGGTGTGATGCAGTACTTCCGGTGATAAAAGAACAACTTACCAAGGTGAAGAATGGAAGATCCAAGAACTTTGGTTATGGTTCTATTCTGATCACTTTCGCCTTGGAGAAGATCCCACTGATGCAGCCACAGTACATTTCACTCAGACTACCAGCACCGACAGAGCCATGAATGCAAAGATGGGTTGATCTTATGGCCAGACATGTTGGTCAGACACAGATTTCATTCTCTGATGCATTCTTCAAGTGGTTCAACCAACAGCAAATGGTTTATGCTGAGTATCCATATGTTGGGATGGATTTTCGAGGTGACCCAGATTTGGTGCTGCCAGCTGGCAAGCAGTGGGGTGTTATAGGTAAAAAGATCTGACTATATCTCTTTTTATTGTTTTTATAATGTTCTTATGTTTTTTACGTGTTATCAAGACTAATCAAACTCATATATTCATGCAGGTATTGAACCAGTGCGACCAGCAGTGCGCTCGAGGGTAGCAGTTGTTGTTCCAGTAGGAAAGGCTGTAGGGAGGGTTGTCCTTCACGATCTAGACGTAGCCAAGACCCTTGCAGTATTGAAGGATCAGATCGAGGGCCTCACCCTTGGTATTCCGGATGTGAGGACCGACAAGTTACCTCTGATATTACAGTGCTATACTACTGGCACGCCGAGTCAATGGACTAGGCTCCTACGTATGATTGCACAAGCAATGACTTGTTATCAACAACACCATTAGTCTAGGGTGCTTTCCTGTTTTTGAGTTGTTGGGTCATATGAACAATTCTGTCCTGACACAAAACATTTTGTAAAAACTATAAACAGTTGTATATAAGTTTTATTTTCGAAACTTTATTTTGGTTAAGTTATATGATCCTGATGCAAATATTGATGAAATGCTTCTATTTTATAAATGTTGCAAATGTCTATATAGCACATAATTTGCTAATGAATTAGTTAATGTGTTTAAGTTTATGGAAATGTGCTGATATTGAATAGAATCAAACTACCTTTCCAAAATCCTGACCCTTAGGAACATACAATAGATAGTTGGATTCCGAACGTAATAGATGCCAGTAAGTTGTAGGATGACGAGTTGTGAGTCTAGCCTAACAAGAAGTCAGCGTATGCCATGTGCGATGGCATCAGAGAGAAGCTCTATCAACGCACTATACTCAGCGATGTTGTTCGTTGACCGACCGATACATACCCTTTTGAAACTCACTAACTTGTTGCTTCGATCAAAAATGGCTCAAGCTGCAGAAGATAGGTTACGCGTACTATGACTAGCTCCATTGGCATATCCAACAAATGACTCTAATAGGTTCAACATCTACAACAAATGAAAAAGTGGATTACCTAACCAAAACGATCACTCTTGATGAAAAAAAAACTGTAACAAAATCATATGAAGAGATTACTACACTTAGTCAAGCATAGTAACACTTAAGATACAACCCGTTCGGGGTTGCGACAGTGGAATCCCATCGTAATCTACTAGCTCGTAGGCTCCTTTCGCTAATACATGCTTAAAAATGTAGGGACCCATCCACAATGATTGGAACTTACCTGCTGCCAATTTATCAGATTCTTGATCGTAGAGTAAGACCAGGTCACCTTCTGAGAAGACGCGAGGCTTGACATTCTTGTCAAATTGCGCCTTGACTCATTTCTTATCAGCTTCGTTAACCAAGGTAGCATCACGATGGGTTTCATCCAGTTGGATTAGTTCCAAGAAATGAGCCTCTTCCTCTGAAGTTCCAGGGAGAAGGTCATCTACGAGCTTGAGAGATGAAATTTCACACTGAGTTAGTAAGATCGCTTCCAGGCCATACACTAGCTGCAAGGGTGTAAATCTAGTTGCATTTCTCACCGATGTCTGTTATGCCCACAAGGTCGAGTATAGGATTAGGTACCAACTCTGTTTGTGGACTCCAATCATCCTTTACAACATACGCTTCAGGAATTTGTTGATGGCTTCAACTTGTCCGTTAATTTACGGATAATATGGAGTAGAACTGTTGTGGGACATTCCTAACTTGGCAACCAATTCAACCATCATGTGATTGTGCCAATGTGATCCATGATCTGTGACTATAGCCTATGGAACACCGAATCTAGAGACTACATGATTGAAAAATAAAAGAGCAACCGTTTCACCGATGTTGTTTAATGTAGGCATTGCCTTGGCCCATTTTGTAAAATAGTCAACTGCGAGTATGATATACCTATGCCCCCTAGCCGAGGTGGGGTTACATGTCATGAAATTTATGCCCCATTTGGAAAATGGCCCAACAACAACTACTGGATGCATAGGTGCGGGTGGTATTCTGGTTTTGTGGTCGAAGATTTGACAAGCATGGCAACTTATAACTGTGATTATGCAATCTTTGAACATTGTTGGCCAGAAGTAACCTGCTCATAAGATATTTTGTGTCGTAGCGTAACCAGATTGATGCCCTCCATAGGCGCCTGAATGGCAATCATTCAGGACTTTTTCAGCCTCCTCATGGGTGAGGCACCTTCACAAATTTGTATCGATATCGTGACGGTAAAGTATATCACCGACGATCATTTAGTCTTCTACTTGGTATCGAGTACGTCATTCTTTTGAGCCAGAGGTATTAGGCATATACTTTTGGGTTTAGATATAGATGATTATATCTCCATACCACAGATTGCTCGAAGATATCAGAAACAAAGATTCATCCACGAATGATGCTTTAGATGTTGAATCATTGGACGACGATGGGAAGTCACATAGTAACTCCGTGAAAACCAAAGATTTATTTGATTTGGATTTTATGAATTCTAGATCAAATTCTTGCAAAATGGCCATCCATTTTGAATATTTTCCCCCCGGTAACTGATGCGATAGAATGTAAGTCATAGGGTTGCAATCTAACAAAATGGTAGTTTTGCAAAAGAGGATATAGTGTCGAAATCTCTGTACTACTTGAACAGTTGCAAGAGCTAGCTTTTCAACATAGGAGTACTTTCTTTCTATATCATTTAATTTTTGACTTAAATAATAGACAGGATGTTCGATTCCATTGTCTTGTTGAACTAAAACCATTGTGATGGTCGTATCTGTTGCAGCTAGATACAAGTTAAAGTATTTTTTATAGTCAGGAGCGTACATTAATGATGTTTTTATTAGGGATTTCTTTAGAGCATTAAAGGAAGCTTGCACAACCTGATCCCAGTTAAAGGGCACTTCCTTTTTCAAAAGACATGTATAACCTTTAGCAAGGTCAGCATAATTTGGAATGGACCTCCTCAGAAAGTTTGATTTCCCTTAGAGTTTCTGAATCTGAAGCAAATTTGAAGGTGGAGGCATATCGATGATTGCTTGAACCTTACATGGGTCGAGTCGAATTTTGTCCTTAGAGACTACAAAACCAAGTAAACGACCAGACCCGACACAAAGCACACACTTGTGTGGATTGATTCATTTCTTGTAGTGTCGGCAATGTAGAAATATAGCTCTCAAATGTTGCGGATGATCAGTCTACTTTCGAAAATGACCTGTAGATCGTCGAGATATGGTTGAACGATGTTCTTGATGTCATGGAAGGCATAATTCATAGCCCTCTAAAAAGTTTCCTTACATTATTTAAACCGAAAGGTAGTTTATGGTACATGAATGTGCCCCACGAATATATAAATGCAATCTTCAACTGGTCCTATGGGAAGATATTTATTTGATTATACCCAGAAAATCCATCCATGAATGAAAAGATTTTGCATCTAGCGCATTCATCAATTATCTGGTTGATGAAGGGTGTAGAATAGTTGTCCTTTGGACAAGCTTGATTTACATCCCTGTAATCAATGCACGCTCTAATCATTCCATGATTTTTCATCACAAGAACAATATTCGTTACCCAATCAATTAGAGGAACTGGGTAAATGAAACCAGCATGTAAAAGTTTTTCAACTTCTGCCTTGATGGCAGTGGCTTTTTTGGGTGTACCTGTCGAAGTTTTTGTTGTACCAGTTTGACATCTGGATACATCTTGATTTCATGTTCAACAATGCTCGAGTCAATGCCTGGCATTTCTTCATATGACCATGTAAAGAAATCTCTGAAATTGCGAAAGGGAGTGCAACATATTTCCAGTTCTGAAGAAGATAAAGATTTGCCGACATGAATATTCTCTACAACATTAGGTTTGGTCGAGATATTTATGGCGATAGTTTCTTCAATATTGGACAGATTTCGCTCGAAATCCACCGTATTTACAGTATTTGATAGAAAATAAAAAAATGAAGGATGATTAAAGTCGCTGGAATAATCTTCGTGGTAATCCGGAAGATGGAAATGATGGTGGTAATCTTCCCATGGTGCCTCTCCTATCATCATTGACTTAATGATTCCTTCGTCTATAGAATGTACATGTGACCAAGGATTTGAAGAGGTGCCATATTCCTTAGACCTATCTATCCAAACACTCGATGAGCGTTGACTTGGGTTTGCCTCCTAGTCCAAGAAAATCGATTGCTACAATATTTCTATTGGGATTCGAGGCAATACTTGGCGATGATCCATGCTAACAAAATTTTTAGAAATCTTGTGAATCATTGTAGATATAGAAGATATCATATTATAGGTTTCCACCGTGGCCACTTCCGCCAGATTAGCCAAAGGCAGTAGGGCAAAAGTACCCATTAAGGTAGGGTATTTTAGGAGGCCTACTCCGATATTTTGAAGCGATTGAGAGCTTCCATGGATCATTGGAATGCTTCCCGTAACTTGTGAACTATTTGGGATGAAGGTTTGTTGGCCAACGATTGTAATTCCTCCTTGGAAGGGAAATGCAATCTTTCTAAAATAAGTTGACACAACAGCAGCCATAGCATAAATCCAGGGCCTTCCCAGTAGGATGTTGTAATCGAGGTTTCCATCGATAACTTCGACATCAATTTCTACTATCTTTCCCCCCAGTTCAACTTGCAAGTTACTTAAAATTCCATACGGGGTGTATGTTCGTCCATCGAATGCTTTTAATGTCGTTGATGATCTTGAAAAGGGTGGTGAGCCTAAATTTTTCCAGCAACTCATTGACATAATGCATGTAGATGCCCCCTCATCAATAATTGTTCAATGAATAGTTTTATTGAGGGATTTCACTTGAATGAGGAAAGCGAGTTGAGGTGGTAACTAAGGTTTGTATTCTTTATGATGAAAGGCCACAAGATTGGAATCCGCTAGGTCAATCCCACCTATTGCTGATAATAGAGCCTACTTTTGGGAGGGGAAATTTTGTAGTACTTCAAGCGTCAACATAGCGGATGGTGATTGGGTCAGATCCTCTACTATATTATAATTCTATGTTGCTCGAGCACGAGGATTAAATGTCGATTTGTGTACTACTCTCTTTGGCGGCTTTATTGTTATTTCAAGAATGATGGGTGGCACAACTTCGGTTGAAGTTGTTGTCAAACTACTAGGCTGATCTACAACCTTGTTGTTCGACAGCTGTGGATTCCCATAATCTTTATTCCTTGTTGATATCAAAGCATCATTTTGCTACTTTGAAATGGACAACATAAGCACTTGGGATGGGGAAGCATTGTCGCTAACAACTGGATTGGTTTTAGGGTTTGGAAACGGATCAGTGAATACCGCTGAGGTTTTTGAACTCTTAAAGAACTTCTTAATCTCAGCTTTATGTAGACAATCTCTCATCCAATGGTCCTCATTGCATATGAGACATGGCTGACTAGGTTTCTTTTGCCCATAAGGGTTTTCATAAGATTTTTCAGGAGACAAATCATCCTATTTCTTATTTTTTGCTTTTCCCTTTCTTCTTGCCCCCTGGTTGCTTTAGCTCTTTGCCTTTGTCGATCGACATGGCATTAACCTCCGAAGCAGGAAGTTTGTCATTTGCCTTTTTACTAGAAACTGCAAGGGCTTTACCAGATGGGGCCTTTGCAGTTTGCGTACTTGAGGTGCCAATCATGCTGTCGCCGGCATGAGAGTCCCTATTCAATTTAGGAGGAGGAGGAATGGAAAATTCTGGTCTAGGAGCATCACGAATTTTGTCGTAAAGCATGCCAAACTGAGTATAGATCAAGTCTAGATATTGCGCACCAGCAATGACTTGCTCTTTAGTGACAACTCCTCCCTTGGCCACATCTTATGTAATAGAAGGTAACAATGACTTAATAAACCATTCAGCTAGAAGCTGATCAGGAACGTATGTCTTTACCATTCGATGACGGTGCCACCACTCATGAATATGATTATATATGTGAGTGGCTATCATCTGCTTAAAATTGGTAAGAAGCTTCATTCCTGTTTCATACCTTATGGGTAACTGAAAATGGGTTAAAAAGGTGGTGGCGAGGGCACTGAAGTTATCAAATGAAGCTCTAGGCAATTCGACGTACTATTTCGCTGCCAGACCAGTTAATGTTCTCTGAAAAAGGCGAAGCCTAATCGAATCATCATTGAGGGTGTTGGACGAGCAACACAGATGAAAGGTCATCACATGATTCGATGGATCCTCACCCGAATTTCCATTGAATTTAGGAATATCTGATGGAAGTTTATGAGGAATTGTCAGCCACCAAGGGGCGTAAGCAATTGGATCATTTGTTAGCTGATTCAGATCTGGTAATTCTAAATTTGCTACAAAAGGCAACTATTGATTCAGGTTTGGCGAAGCATACCGAGGATAAGATGGGATTTCCTAAGCAGTGGGTCTTTGCATACCAGCATAATGTATTTGATGTTGATAATTTTGATAAGGTTGATGGGCATAACCATTATAATATGATTATTGATAAACGTTTTGAATGTACGACTGCCCATTACCCGCAAAGCTTTGTTTCTCAGGTCCTCAGTAAGCTTGTTGGAATTGTGATTATTGATATTGCACCAGCCATGGCTGTGAGACCATTTGTTGTTGTCCAGTATTGGATGTTTGACCAAGATGAGGGGTGATAGTACCCGTTTGAGCCTGAGTTGCTTCAGTTAAGGTGCCACTAATCGGCGGTTGTGATTGAGCCACGAAGACAAGGGGTTGTTGTATTACGACCTGAGATACTTGAGGTTAACATACAACAGGTAGCGCTTGTACTTCCGACACTGTCACAATAGCCAGTGTAGTGGGAATGTTTGACACAGGTTGATTTTGTTGCATTTAATATACAACTTTTGGCTGTTGAGGCATTATTGGCACCCAACCACTGGATGCAATTCCAGCCAGACCCGAATTTTGTTGTGAACTCTCATATGGTTTCTCTCCTGGAGGGAACAATGTAAAGGCATACTACCCCCCATATGGTTGCAATCCAATGTTCAAAGGGTAAATTGGTCTTTGGAGACTGGACTGCACAAATTGATACTGTTTTGAAGGATCAATTTGCTGAGACTCAACATAAGAAATTCTAGATAAGGTTCCAGATGAACAAATAGGAACAGACCATACTATCGAAATAGACGTTGGGTGGACTTCATCTAGTGGTTGAGAACTAGTTGGGACAGATGGTATACCAGCAAACATTATCGAAGTAGCAGCAAGAAGTTCTGCTACTGCTGTATCAGATGACACAGTCCTAGATGTCGATGGTTGTTCATACATATTGAGTCTATCCAAAATATTTCCTAGCGATTTGATAGGAACTTGCGATGAAGGGTGACTAACTTCTGTAGTAGAAGGATATAGGTGGATCCCAGTACCAAAATGCAATGGGGTACTAGATGGAAGATCCTCCACAATCTCTTCTATAGCAATCAGTCCAAGTGGAAGAGGTAGACCAACATGTCGTAAAATATTTCTGGTGTCGAAGAAGGTATAGACTCTGCAGCTATAGATGTTGGAGGGGTGACACCTTCCGAATCAGCCCTAGATGGAGCTAGTTCAGGAATAGAAGTGTTTACCATTACACTAGGATCAATTCTAATGTCCTCTTGTAACTGTAGAACTTCTTCTGTAGAGGCAGGGGTTCTAGAAATATTTGGAGTAACTAGAGCCTCTGATGATTTTGAAATACAAGTTTCAAATAAACCAGGAGACTTTGACCCAATTAAACGAGATCGCTTGGCCCATAATGGTTTCGTTTCTGGAGTCAAAGATAGTTGACTCATTAGTCTCCGTGAACGACAAGGTTTTGATTGACTTTCTTCCACGATTATGGATTACTCGATCAACTCAAAATTAAAAGGGGAAAATGTTATTCTGAATTAAATGAATTTTATGACGCTTTGACACAACTTGCTTATTCAATTTTTAATAGTCGAGAAAAAGCTAAAGATGACTCTAGTCGCCTTCAATTTTTAATAAGGCTGAAGTGGCAAGTGCTCAGATGGACCTTTTCTGTTAAGGAGTCTAAAAAGGAACGAAAGTGAATATTCTAGAATTCTAGACAAAGGGATTACCAAACCAATCGCAAAACTACAATATACTTTTACATACGGCAGTCAATCTTCCCGAATGTTGTGTTCAGTGCATTGCGGTCGATAGGGCGGCAGACACGACTTCCTAAGGATAAAGGATATAGCCTATTATGGTCTCCCAATATATACTCAACGGTATGTGGGAGAACAAGTCCGTACTAGCACTTTTCATATTAAAGAGGAGGAATCACCCAACCTACGATGAAAACGACAGTTACCAGGCTTCACGACGCCGGAATGCGTCTCTAGCCTATACTTCTAGATGTTGTGTGTTAGGTTCCAAAGCGTTTTTATGTTCATCGAGGTTTATTTTACAGTTGATCTTTCTTAAGAAGTTTGCCTTTCAAGGTTCACTGCGTGATGTAGATATACAATTCCTAAATGTGCAATCTAAGATGATAAATAGTCGTTTATTTTCTTTTAGCAATGAAAATCCTAGCTACTAAGGAAATAAGAGTAAAATTCTTTCAACATAGAGCAGAGAGCACACACTAAATGCACTTTTCCTAAATCAATTTCCGCATGTAGTCTAAATGTAAATTCACATGCATGTATTTGTTTTTCAGTTTCCTTAATGTGAGAATGACAAAAAGAAAACTAAGTACAGATCTGAATTACTTTTCTTCAAAGTGACACTTTAGCAATTTCTTTTCAAAAACGAAAGGAAGGCTAAGACGACACTTTCAATTTCGAAAGGAAAGCTATTTTCGATACTTCAAAGAATTGATAATTCAAATCAAATACAATAGCAAAAGTGTAATCGACTATTTAAAAGAGGAATACTTTACGACACTCTTTTTCTTGATTGAAAACGATAGTTGTGGCACTTCCAAATCAAAAGAAAACAGTTCGATTAAGCTATTATTCACAAAGGAGGACTGTAAATGATGAAAAATACATAAAAAAACATTCACAATCCCTTATAAATGGAGGCTAAATAATGTAAAGGAAGAAGGTTTCAACAGTGATATATTGATCATAAACAACAAAACTACTGAATAAAGCTGAAAACAATGAAGAAAAAAACACACTTTGGAGGCAGAAACAGTCTCACTCAATCATCGCACCTATCCTTAAGGGAAACAGTGATGCATCCCACCTGTAGCACACGGGAGGTGTGATGCATCCAGACTGCAAATGAGAGATAGTGCAATGGTCCAGGGATGAGACTGAGCTCGGTTTTGACTCACAGTTTGCAGCTAAGTTCAGGGATTTAGGCTGAGCTTATGATAGGCAGTAAACACAAAGTATAGGGGCTGATCTAATGAGGTTATTGAGCTACCACCAGGGCTCTTAGGATGTTTGCAAGTCAAATGTTCAGTTCATAAACCAATCCAGAGATTGACTGAAGCAGCGTTGATCTACTTTGCAGTTGCATAGCAAAAGCAGTTCGAAGGCTAGTTGGCTTAACTTCAGGCTCTGTTTGTAGTTTATAAAGGAAACGACAAGGACAAACAAACAAACTATTCGCTCCCCAGTATGGTCGCCATTTTGTTTCCGGGAAATCTAGTGTCCATTCAGAGCTTCTAGTCCCACTAAGATGGGTAGTTATCCTAGAAACAAAAAATTCAAAGTTACTTGTGTTTTCCTTTATGAGAGATAGATGAGAGAGAGGCAGAGAGTACCAACCTCAGTCTTTTGCTTGGCTCCTTGCTTGTTTCCTCTCTCCCTTGATAAAGCTTTCTCTACTCCTTTCTCACTTGTCCTGCTTCAAAGAACACCTATAGAGTCAAAGCAGTGAAATACCATCAAAGCATAGAGATCTATAACCATAAACAATATAGGATCAAATGTACATTAACCATATAAAAGCATACACAAACACAAGATTAAGAAATATATAAGTATATGGAGGAAAACTCAAATAGCTTTATTGATAGAAGTAGTAGAAGAGAGGATTACAACCCAGTTATCTGATCCAGCGCTATCCTCCCAGCATGAAAGTCCTCTTAACCTCATGAAAGGACTAGATCACCCAACAATACAATGCTTTACAAAGAAACCAACAACACTTCCTTACAAAATACAAAATTCCAGCCTGTGGATCTCTAGGATGAGGGATCCATATATAGATATTTGTAGTGGGGTGAGTCGGCTTCTGGGATTTTGATTAGCATCATTTCTCTGATAGCTCTTGGTTCCACTTGGAGATTTCATGGTCTCTTACTCATCTTTGGGCGAATTCAGAGAGGCAAGTGTCAAATGAGCAGTTTCTAGAAGATTCTCTGGGTTTCCACCTAGAAAACTGCCTGTACCATTTGTCTGTTCTCGCTCCTCGCACCCTACATAAGGGATTTTTAGTATGCATCGCACCCTCTGTGTGTAACATGTGAGATGCATCGCACCCTCAGCATGGAGCAATCTGTATGGTCCATGTTTGACCAGTTCTGAGCAGTTGTTTAAGGAGAACTCCTGGGAAATGATCTAATTAGTTGACCTTGTTCCTTTAGGGTATGAAACTACACTTTTAGGGGTTTAGAAGACCTTGGTTTATGGACATATGTGCTTGGGGTTGCAGTGCCAAAATATGCCTATAACATATGGTCTTAGGGAATTTATCCTCACTCCCCTATCCCAAGACCCTATCATATCTAATGTTGATTTTCTACCAAGGAAATGGAAAATTGTCGAAATAATTTTATTAAATGCATTAATTTTAATTATTGTTCCTTAATTCGAGGGTGATGGATCAAACTAAAATGATTTTATAATTCAACTGATCCAAAGAAACCGCGCAAAGATATGTAAGTGCAAAATATTCAATTCCTATGAATTCTACCTAGAGTAAGGAATAAATATTTTCTTTTCTAGAATGAAACCATGCACATATCCCTCACTTATATCTAACTGAAACAGTTTTATCCTATCAAACAAAACAAAAAACAAATTGTAAAAATTGTAGATTCAACAACTTATGTGATATGATAAAACATGTGACAAGAATATACTCTATTCTTCAGTGCAAACCAAAATTGATTGATGAAAACAATAAGAAGAAAGGGAAGAATATCAATCACACATAACACAATATTCTTTTGGGGAAAGCAACTGCTCAAAACCCCGACTATCTATATTGCATTAACAAGAAGATCTGAGAAGTACAATGCTTGTTTATCCTAAACAATTCCTGCACTAGTACAATCTAACTCTCTGCCTCATAAGCCGGCTCAAGCCAATTTTGCTACCTACCAAGCCCCTACTTCCTTGTGCAATCCCTAGAGGAATTAACCCATATTTAATTGGGAAATCCACTCTCCATAACTGCACAATCCAAACATAGGTCCTCAACTGATTGCATGCACAATTTGTACAACTGGAAAAATTATACAACTGATAGTACATTGTCCCTGAACTCTAATCTCAATTGGGTCTTCCTATAAACTGACATGAATGAATTATTTATGAGTGAATATTTAGTTAACTAGTGTGGTACTGGTGATGCACTAGTGCACTACTCTACTACTAGACCTCTACTAGTTCCTCTAATAGTTAGAACTAGTTTAATAGACTATAACTCAGTTATACTGAGTTATTTAATTACAACTCAAAAGAGCACAACCTAGGCCCCTATAATTTATGGATCGATCTACATGACTCTAGATAGACTTCCAACTCAAATTTCTTAAGTCAATTAAGTCAATTTAACTTAATTAATTATTACAAGTTGCTATTAGAATAGAATTACAATTTAATTCAAGGACAAATTAAATTGGAATTTTTTGTTACTATTTTTAACACTCCCTCTCAACAAGAAATGGATTATCATCTACCTAAATCATGTCTCTATGAAACTTGAATTTGCATCTTGACAATGCCTTTGTCAAAATATTTGCATCCTGCTCCTCTATGGGAATGTACTCCAACAACATAATTCTTCTATGCACACATTCTCGACAATGATGATAGAGGATATCAATATGCTTGGACCAATCATGAAAAAATGGATTTTCAGAGAGTTTGTTACAACTCTTATTGTCATAGTAAATTACAGTTGGATCCATTTGATGACCAAACAAACCAACCAGAATCTTCCTCATCCAGATAGCCTCACAACCTTCTTGACTAGCAACCATGTACTCTACATCTATTGAACTGTGTGCAATTGATCTCTATTTCTTGTCATACCAAGAAATAGCTGTTGATCCAATACTGAAGATCCCTCATGATGTGCTCTTCCTGTCAGATGGACTCCTTGCCCAATATGCATCGGTGAAGCCTTGAAACTTCACTCCCTTTGTTCATATGTACCATAAACCATACTGAGAAGTGCCTCTGAGGTATCTCAACACATTCTTGGTTTCCTTCCAATATAGCTTGGTCAGCTTAACCATTGCTTGACAAAGTTTGTTAAATGCATAGCATATGTACAGTCATGTGTTCACCAAATATATGAGTGAAGCCACAAGATGCATGTAAATATTAGCTTCCACTACTTCACTGTAAGTAGCATCCTCCTTCCTCCAGTTACCTGCAATAGGAGTCTCCATGGGTTTACTAATCTCCATGTAGAACCTTTTGAGTATCTCATTGGCATACTTGCCCTGAGAGACAAAATTTCCTCATCACCTTATCACACTTCTATGCCTAGAAAATAGTGCATGGCCATAAGTCCTTCATTTCTAACTGATCCGGATTTAAACAGGAACACAATAAAATGCAGAGATAACCATATACACAAAGATGCAGCAGAAATAATACTTCATTTCATTAATGGAAAATACTGAAATATGCTTACAACCAGAAATAGAAATAAAGCAACTAGGGTGATGGTAGCTTATCTCTGAGAAGAGATGTGGCAGCTACATGCCTCTCAACTGTTCTGAACTGTGTTACAATGAGGCTTGAAGGCCTATTTATTGTTGAGAAACAATGGAAAACCCTTCACATTCCAAAACCTAACCCTAGAAGATGAAACGCCAAATTTGTGGGCCCCGTTTTTGGGTAAGTTGGTACATCAACTTCCCGGGGTCGCGAATTGGTCGTGTTATCTCCGTTTGACGCGCATGATAGCCCGTTGGAAAGATATCTCTGAGGACTACAAAGAAAAAGACGATTTTTAGATAGAAAAATCTCTGGAGGTAGATTTCCCAAAAAACATCATTTAGGGCCTCAAAACAGTTGCTCAGGAAGTTTAGTACCTGAAAAACTGCTAAAAATAGTAAATTGTGTTATAATTAAGGAAACTGAAAAAAATGAAAGAGACAGTTGTGGGGGTCCAAATGGGATAGGTGGGTGGCCACCAACATCCACCTGGATCATTCCTCCCCCCTTAGGAAGCAATGGCCCCCATTGCGTTGAGTTCCTCCATCTGCTGAACTTGTCCTGCAATCTCTGATGTGTCCAGTAATGGTGAGAAGCATGGTCGACGACGGTCCACATTGAACACTTGGTGCAGGCAAAGGAATGGAGGAATGATGTGCTTCAAAGCATTGTTTCCCGTAGCCTTAGTACTGGTGTAAGGACCATGTCGGAGTGGTCTGAGCTTTTGATGGGTTCTCGTAAGGCGCTCTCTCTGCAGATGTAACCAAACTTTGTCGCCCACCTGAAACTTGTGTGGTACCCCTGTGGGTGAGGAGAATTTGTTCATGTGTTCTATCATGACTGTATCCCTTTGTTGCTGCTGTTGCATGGAGGAACACTTTGCAAGGGTCATGGATGTAGCAACGATCTTCCCCTTACTTTGGGAGCGAACCATACAGTTGAATTTCCTGGTCTGGGAGATGAGCTTGCTGCCTTTCTTAGTAGTGATCAAAGAGGTGGCAGTAGGTGGGGCTACCTCTAGTATCCTATATAATGAATCGCCCAAAGAAATAATGACAGTGTGAGGCCTTGACTCATACACAGCATGTCACCTCCACAAGTATGGCTGGCATAATAGTACATCACAAACATCCAGAGGTGTAACATCACACAATATCTCGTTTGTGAAGGGCTTGATGATGTAGGGAAGGTGGGTTTGCTGTCAAACTTTGAGATCTCGTCCTTCATGAAGGCACCCGATACTGTACGGCTCTGGGTGTGGTCTAGTCGGTAGGCCCAACCGCTTCATGACCTCTGCTAAAATGAGGTTCTTTTGGCTACCATTGTCGACAATGAATTGCAGCAGCGAACCCTTTACCCACATCTATGAGTGGAAAAGACGTTCCCCCTCCTCTGGCTCTTCGGGCTCATTCTTCTGGATCTTGGCAGTGGCAACAGTGGCGCTGGAATCCGCATCAATGATCTGCTTCCCTTTACCATTCCCCTTGTCGGGTTCTGGCTCAGGGTCGAAACGTGTATCTGATTCGGAAACCTTCAACTCGGCCACCAATGACTGCTTGGTTTGACACTCACTTATGTTATGAGTGAGACTCTTGTGGAACTCACACCACTTTCCTGTGTCCTTCTTTGGTTTTGTGGTGTTGTTCTTTTATTGCGACTTCGACGGGTTGTCTTGGGTCACCCCGCCTTGGCTTTGTCCTTTGGGCTTCGGATTTGTAGATCCAAAGTCTCGCTTCTTCTGTTTGAACTTTTTCTCGATTTTGACAGCATATCGGTATGCTGTGCTGAGTGAAGAGATGTTCAAGAACTCCATCTCTTCCTGGATGTATC